>JAJIBD010013861.1:0-37771 GCA_021461705.1 Cryptotis parvus
GGGTGCCGGTGACCTTCACCCTGCAGGGCCCAGTGCTGAAAGGGGCAGGAGGGTGAGGACAGGTCCAGGGCAGAGCATGTGAAGAGCCGGGGAACCTGCTGCCAGGAACGCGGTGTGCAAGACCCCATCCTTTTCTCATGTGGGTGGGGAACGGCGGCGAGCCCTGGGTTTCCACACGTGGGAGCCTGTCCCCACTCAGCTGAGTCCTCTGCCCACAGAAGACAGTTTATTAGGGTCTGAGGTGACTCTCTCTGGATCCCTCTGCCCCTTTCCCTGAATCTCCAGCCCCTCCTCATCCCCAGAGTCCATCCCCAGCCTCCTCCCTCAGACCCAGCCGTTCAGTCCCAGCTGCCCCCTCAGAGCTCTGGGTCCATCTCAGTCCCTCCACTCTCCAGGGGTTCACCCAAGCTCCTACTCCCTCAGACCCTGTTGCCCATCGCAATGCCTCCTCCTCCCTCAGAATCAGGAGTCCATGCCCAGCCTCCTCCCTCAGACCACTGCTTCATCCCCAGTCCCTCTTCTGTCTGATCTTGGGATCCATTCCCAGTAATCTTCCCTCAGCTCTAGGGGATCACCCCAGCCTCCTCCTCAGGTCTGGGCTCGTGCTCCTAGCACCTCTTTCCTCAGGTACAGGAGTCCAGATCAACCTCTTCGCCTCTTTACCTTATATTCTGAGCACCCAGGCCCTGTCCCCACTAACTGGGAATCCATCCCCAGCTTCCTCCCTCAGACCCAGGAGTCCATCCGCAGCCTCCCCCTCAGACCCAGGGAGTCTATCCCCAGCCTCCCCCCTCAGACCCAGGAGTCCATCCCCAGCCTCCTCCCTCAGACCCAGGAGTCCATCCCCAGTCTCCTCCCTCAGACCCAGGAGTCCATCCCCAGTCTCCTCCCTCAGACCCAGGAGTCCATCCCCAGCCTCCCCCATCAGACCCGGATCAGCCCCAGGACTCACGTGTTCCAGTTATAACTCTTGGGCTCCCGGGTTGCTGCGCGTCACAGGTCAGGCTGGTCTCCCTCTGGCCCTGCTGCCCGATGTCCTCTCAGAGAGAGATGGAGACCTGGGGGGTATCTGGGGAGGGGACAAGGATGGGCTCAGACACAGGAGCCTGAGAGGCCCACACGTGAGGAGGAGAGCCCCGCCTACATTTCCAACAGCAGACACCAGGGGCAGCTGAGTCTGGGCCACATGACATAGCCCTGAGCCATTCGGGGTGTCCAGGGAGGGCCAGAGTCTCGCTGTTCCTGCAGTGACCTGGGGACAGAGGCAGAATGTGCTCCTGTCCTGAGGGGTCAGACCCTGCTGGGCAGCGCTCACATGCTTGGGAATCTCTGCTCTGCTCTCTCCTGCCAGCTGCCTGCAAATGCAGCAGAGCCTGTCAGGGAGTGGGGAAAGACAAGCTGTGAGGTTGTAGACTGCATAGCTGAGCCAGTGTAGACATGAGGCTAGATCCTCACTGCCCACCTGCTTGCCTCCTGCTGCCCATGTCCACAGAGTCATGGACACACTGTGCTGAGGAACTCCAAGATGCAGAATTAGTGACTCAGAGCAAACGAGAGCGGGAGGTTCCATGGCTAATGATCTAAGGCGGTCCGGGAGGTTGCAGGGACATTAATGTCTAACCTGTTCTCTGGGCCAGAGCGATAGCCCAGTGGGTAGGGCGCTTGCCTTGCACGCGGCTAGCCTGTGCCGGCCTGCGCGCTCCCCTGGCATCCCATATGGTCCCCGAGCACCACCAGAAGTAATTCCTGAGTGCAGAGCCAGGAGAAACCCCTGAGCATTGCTGGGTATGACCCCAAAAGAAAAAAAAAACAAACCTGTTCTCTGTAGGCGGAGAGACAGTACAGTGCGGAGGGCATTCCGCCTTTCAAGCAGTTCACCTGGGTTCGATCCTTGGTGTCCCATATGGTCCCCCAAGACTTTCTGAGTGCAGTCAGGGAGTAACCCCTGAGCATTGCTGGATCGCCCCCCAATAAAGCCCCAAAGTCCTTATCTATGTCAGTTTCACTGTCAAGTTTCTCTTTTTCTTTTTTGCTTTTTGGGTCACACCGGTGACGCTCAGGAATTACTCCCTGGCAGTGCTCGGGGGGACCATATGGGATGCCGGGAATCCAACCCCGGTTGGCCAGTGCAAGGCAAACGCCCTCCCCGCTGTGCAGCATCGCTCTGACCCCTAGTTTCTCAATGGGGCTGGGGAAGCTCAGCGGTCTCTGCTGCTCCTATGGGCAGCGCTGAGGAGGGCGTGGGGAACCTGACAGCCCCTGGACAATGATACCTGGGCTAGGTATAAACACTCGCAGGATGCGCTCACTGTGGAGGACGCTCAGGGTGGGACCCATCTGCCTGTGCCCAGGCCTGATCTGGGGGTGCGAGTGGAGGTGGGGCTGTGTGGGGAGGACCAGGCAGATGGTCTTGGGGGCCACGGAGATGACCACGGGCAGCAGGGAGGTGTGGGGCAGGGAGGCAGCCCCCTGGGAAGCTGGTACAGGTGGTATCCAGGGCAGAGGCAGCAGGTTCTGTACTGGGAAGGCCAGTGTAGAATGGCAGGAAGTGAAGTGTCCGTGGAGACAGGAGCTCAGCAGCCAGTGCAGATGACACAGAGTGAGAACTCCCCTAGCTGTGGCCTAGAGCACTGTGTGTAGACCACGGTTAGTGTGTGCCCCAGGGAGCCCAGATAGACCGATGGTTTTAACCCTTATGCACCTTCAGACCACTGAGAATAGAAATGTTTAACCAAATATAAAAAAGAAATAAAAACATTATTTAAATTACTTCATTTGTTAATTGTGTTATTTCAATAAAAACTCTATATTTAGGGGCCGGAGGGATAGCATAGCGGGTAGGACATTTGCCTTGCACGCCGCCGACTCAGGTCTCGATCCCCGGCATCCCATATGGTCCCCTGAGCACCACCAGGAGTAATTCCTGAGTGCAGAGCCAGGAGTGACCCCTGGGCATTGCCAGTGTGACCCAAAAAGAAAAACAAAAACACCTCTATATTTATTTAACTTACAAATAACCAGAAATCAAGCTGGTTATTTAATCAAATCTGGTTACAAATAACCAGCAGTCAACCAACATGCTACTGACAAGCCCCCAGTGAATTTTCCCGGGGTCCAGCAGCACGTTTCTGCAGATCATCGCCTGTCTGGGCGGCTGGGCTGAAAGTGCTGGTGGAGATGCTGGAAAGGGGCTGGGGAAGGGGCTGGGAGTGAGGGGGGGGGAGAGGGGGCAGGGGGACAGAGCGGGGCAGCCGGGGCAGAGGGCAGCTGAGGCAGTGTGTGCCAGCTATGCTGAGGGAGCAGGTGTAGACAGTGTGGGGTCAGTGTAGACGGCAGCCAGGGAGGCAACAGAGGAGCAGGAATATCTGAGACCAAGATGCTGGAGGAGGCAGTAAAGGACGGTGGGTGGGTGTCAAGGCACAGACAGTGATGGTTGGTGTCAAGGTGGTTTTGGTTGCCCAGGTGCAGACAATGAGGGCTGGTGTGGGGCTGGTGGTGGTGACCCAGGTGTAGACGATGAGGGTTGGTGTGGTGGTGGTGGTGTTCATGTCCAGGTGTAGACGATGAGGGGTGGGTGTGTTGGTGGTGGTGTTCGTGTCCAGGTGTAGACGATGAGGGTGGGTGTGTTGGTGGTGGTGTTCATGTCCAGGTGTAGATGATGAGGGTGGGTGTGGTGGTGGTGGTGTTTGTGCCCAGGTGTAGACGACGAGGGTGGGTGTGTTGGTGGTGGTGGGCTCATGGCAGTGTGTTGTCACTGTTGGGGCAGGAACTGAGCTCGCGCATCTCAGCCCTCAGCCTCTGTCCTGGGTAAACCTCAGGGAGTCTGGGAAGCTAAGCCAGGCCTAGCCCGGCTTGGAACAACTACCCAGGCCCTGGCAAGAGAAACAAACATCACCTCCTAATAAACCCCTCAAACACAGGCTCCAAGATCCTATGCAAGAGCCAGGTCATCCCTCTCTCCTGTCCACAACACCTCCCTCTCTAACGCGCCCCATACGGACCCCTCAAGCCACATCCCTTGCTGCTTACCTCCTTTGATCTCTGCCCCTTCCTGAGACCTTCCTGTCCCCTCCCTACTCACTTGGCCCTGCCCCTCAGAAACACTCCCCAGAAGCCCCGCCCACCTCACTACCGGAAGCCCCGCCCCTGTCACTCACAAAACACCCTGAGCCAGGTGAGTGCGCTCCCAATCTGGTCCCTGGCGGTGTGGATCTCGCAGGTGTAGTTGGCCTCGTCCCTAGGGCTCAGCTCACGCATGGTCAGAGAGGCGCCCAACCCGTCTGCACCCAACCAGGTGGCCAGGAACTCTACACGTTTGGGCTCCGGGATGCTGGGGCCCCGCCTCCCAGTGGAATTCTGCCACAATGCTGGGGTCCCCGGCGGGTCCATCCGCTTCCATGTTACCTGAGTCACCCGAGGGGTTTTGGGCTCCAGAGGTTGCAGGTGACACGGCAGGGTCACGGTCTTACCCCAGGAAGCCATGCAACTTGGTGGGTGCCAACACGACCACCTTCCCAGTCCCTGTGGGGAACTGGGGAAGGTGAAGGGCCAGGCTGAGGGACTTCAGATCCCAGGGCCCAGATCTGGATGGGGAGGAGCCTGGGATGTACATCTGGGTGGTCACCTGCAAGCCCGGCGGGATGAAGAGTGTGTTAGGGTGAGGACAAGTTAGCTGGGGCTGGGGGTGAGGGGACCAGTGGGTGTAGGTGGGGTGTGTGTGCTGCTCTGTGCTGTGACCAGGTTTAATACTACCTGTCTTAGCACGGGGTCCCTGTTCAGGCATCTGTTGTCTAAGTCACCTTTTAAATTTCAAGGGAAACGTTGTGGTTAGGCGCATATGCTACGGCCCCAACTATGTAAGCCCTCGGGCCTTGGCAAACAAGTCATTGACACGCATATCTATCCTGGTCATCTGGACGGTATATGTTCACCACTGGCTGTGGGCAGACTATCTTCAGGTTAATTAAGCACATAATTGGAATAGGACATATCACTTATCTTGTCTTTCTCTAAGTCTGTATGACCTTTTTAGGATGAAATGCTTGAAATACGCTTTTCTTTAAGTTTATTGGCTATATGGATTTGCGCGGGCTGTGATGCATGTAACGGCCTTGGAAGGCCTGTATAATCCCTGCTTGCTTTCTCTCCCCTGGGTCGAATGTTCTCACTAGGACCTGCGTGTCTCAGTGAAGCGATCGCCCCAGCTAGCTGGAATAAACCCCTGTGTGTTATTGCATAATGAGTGTGGTTCTTTGCCATCCGAGCAGGGAAGTGAACAAACGGAGCGAGGGCTCCAAGAGCCGAGCCCACATGGTGCTTGTGCCCTTGTTGCCGAGCACATGTGTCGCCTGCGCCCCCCTCTTGAGACGTGGACTTTCATGCCTTAATATGTCCTGCTGGGATGCCCGCCCCCGGCTTCCCTTTGCCCTTGGAGGAGCCCACATTCTCGCATTCTCTCTCTCTCTCTCTCTCTCTCTCTCTCTCTCTCTCTCTTTCTCTCTCTTTCTCTCTCTCTCTCTCTCCCCATACCCCTCCTAAAAGCCTCCAAATAAAATCTGTTTGTATCAAAAGAAAAAATATTATGGTTAAAAAATTTCATGGAGGGGTGTTGGTGACACGCCCCTGCTGAGCCCTTTAACCTGCAGCTACACTTAGCTTTTTGTGAAGAGCTACCCCTGCCTTTTAGGGAATCTCCAGAGCAGACACAATGGGAACTTCGGCAGAATTGGATGGATTTATAATTTTATAAGGCAAAAATATTCTTCTTATGAATCTTGCTTCCTCCAGTTCAGTACTCTTCCTATCCCGCTGGTCCCCACGAGGGACATAGTAGTAGATGTTCCAAGAGGACAATGCTCAGGGGTTTCTCCTGGCTCTGCACTCAGGAATTACCTCCTGGCAGTGCTGGGGACCATATGGGATGCCTGGAATCAAACCCGGGCCAGCTCGGGCGGCAGCATGCAAGGTAAACGCCCTACCCCCTGGGCTATCGCCTCCAGCCCCTTGGCTTCTTTTTCTCTCCTCTTCTCTCTGTTCTCTTCCCTGTTGGGCTTTAACACCTACCTGGTGGCAGCCATCTTGGCCTACACGTGGCCGGGCCCAGCAGGGAACCCTAAGTCTGGGGTTTTTCTATTCTGTTGCTGATTTGTATACCCAGAACATGTAGAGTAAAGCCTCTTGAAACTTTTCTGGATTCTCGTATCTTTCTCCATCCGCAGGTCCCCGGGGCAGAAGGGGACCCCTAGACACTGCTCCCGGATTCTGTTGGGTGCCCAGCAGCTGAACCCTGACAGGGGCCAGAGTGATGGTAAGGTGGGAAGGCGATTGTCTTGTACATGTCTGACCTGATTTCGAATCCTGGCATCCCATATGGACCCAGCACACAAAGAGTGATCTCTGAGCACAGAACCAGCATCAACCCTTGAGTATTGCTGGTTGTGCCCCCCCGCCCTCCGACACACAGATATATAAGGGTGGTAGCAATAGTGCAGCAGGTAGGGCGTTTGCATGCAGCTTACTTGAGTTTAATCTCTAGCATCACATAGGATCCACTAAGCACCACCAGGAGTGCAAAACCAGAGTAACCCCTGAGCGTTGCCAGTGTGGCCCCCAAAAAGAAAAAAAGTTTCTGGTCTTTTGCCGTGTCCAGAAACACCCCATGTGGTAACTCCCTGGAAGGACTCTGAACCCTTCAGACTGTGCAGAAGATGCTCTCAGTGTCTCTGACCCACAGCCTGCCCCGGGCTTTAGAGCACCTGGAGCCCAGCACCTGCTCAGACACCCTGGAGCTGAGCCTTGACCCTGAGCATCAATAACGGGCTCCTGAGAACCTGCTCTGATGGCCTCTGACCCATGGACAGTCCGTCTCCCTCCGCTCTCCAGCAGTTCGGGAGACAGTTGAGGTGCCTTTCCAGGGGGTCAGTGCCTGGCCCTGTAGAGCTGAGGCTGACTCTGGAGCGGTTGTCCAGGTCCCTGGAACACTGGAGTGTGGGTGCAGTAAGGGTCACTGCTAGGGTGAATGCGGGCAAATGGGCACCCGCAGAGCCAGATGGTTGGGGGGCAGACGTGGAATGGGGTGCTGTGCCCCTTCTGTGGAGAAACTGAGTCTGTGGGACTGGACTTGCCGCTTTCCTGAGGCTGCAGTGAGCTGCAGGGTCATGGATCTGCCTGTGGGGTTGGCAGGGGTGAGGCGAGCGCTGTGCAGGGTTGGGAGCCGCGGGAGCCTGGGGGCCGGAGTGCCAGAGAAAGGGTCACTTACCGGCTCTGGTGGGCGCCCAGGGCGGAAAGAGCAGCAACTGCAGCAGAGTCAGCCCCAGCAGGGTGTGGGGCTGGGCCTTGAGGAGGGTCCTAGCGGGCTGGAGCAGAGTGGCCTGAGGTCTCTCCACCCCTGGGGCCTCTCTTCCTGGTCACTGATTCCTTCTGTGCTAGAACTCAGGGGCAGCTGATGCTGGTGAACCAGTTCCCATTATTCATGATGAACTGCTTCAGGAATGTTACACTGAATTTAAATTCCGCATTCACTCTGCGCCTGCGCAATGCCACCTCAAAGGACCCACAGATCAGCCAGGGCAGAAAATTGTGGAGAGGTTTTTACTTTAAGCATTTTTTTTGCGGGGAGGGGTCACACCCGGCAATGCTCAGGGTTACTCCTGTCTCTGCATGCCACGCTGGCAACGGTGTCGCCCGCGAGGCACCTGGCTGCCAAGGCCTGAGCTGGTCTCAGGTCCTTGTTAAGGAAAGGTTTGTGGCCTTCGGGCCTTTGCCTTCTATCATTAGCGGGAAGGGGAGGATTCATGACCTATGGGTCGAGGCCTCTGGCTACCCCCTGTTGACGGGAATGCAGTGACATTTAGCCTCCTAAGACCTCCTGTGTGAAAAGAATTGGGCCTGTTAAAGTCAACACTTTCTAGTACATAATCTTAACAATCTTACAATAATAAATTCTGCATAGAAGTTTCTATTTAGGAGTAGGTTAAGTTAATCTATAATAGGTGCATAGAGCTAGTAAGTGATTCTATGGAAATCAAGATTAAAGAAATTATGTACCTTTCTTGAGGCAAATATGGAAAAATGTAAAAACAAAAGACGTCAGAAAAACACGTCAGAAAAACAGGTGCAGGCAAAAGGTGGTCATATGTGGTGAACACGATAAACTCCTTTTGATGTTGAAAATGCCTCCTTTGCTAGAAAGTAACTGGTGTAATCTTGCACCTGTGCATTTTTTAAGCATAAAAAAAGAAGCTTTGCCCTCAATAAATCGCAGCAGTATTCAACCTCTCTTGTGTTGGAGTCTGTCTGTCATCACCGTACCTGCTTCTCCTGTGAACCTCAGCCGTTCCCCCTCAGCCTGGTGATCTCCTATAGAGCTGGTCTGTGGCATCTGCACTCAGGAATTACTTCTGGTGGTGCTTGGGGACCATATGGAATGCCGGAGATCAAACCGGGGTCAGCCACATGCAAGGAAAATGCCCTACCTGCTGTGCTATTGCTCGGGCCTCTCGTTTCACTTTATGAAGGCGCAGCTAGGTTGAGACACAGCCAGAAATGGTCACAAGTCTCCAAGATAACAGATAACTTCAGACCGGCCTGTAGTTGCAGAATGGACATGTGAATTCTCAAAAACAAAAGCAAAAAAAAAGTGTGTCAGCACAATTTTTACTCTGTAAGAACATAGCAAAGTGTGTAGACAATTTCTACTCTGAATTCTAGAATATATATTTTTACCATATTTAGCAAATTAGCTCTATCAAAGCAATATAAATTAGATTATTTAGTATAGATTCATCACTTGATCACTTGAGTCCCGTTCTTCATCGACTTGCTCGAGCGGGTGCCAGTAACATTTCCATTGGATCCTATCACATGCTAATGTAGCCCAATGGCATCTGGTTGATTCAGGAATACGAAGAGCCTCAAACCGTTCCTTCAGGGTCTTGACGAAGAAGACTGACCATCTTGTAGGTGGGCGGCCACGTGGTGGGATCCAGTCGGTAACGGCTCTAGTCCAGCGGTTGTCTCCAAATCGCATTACATGTCCAGCCCATCTGATTTTCGATGCCTTGGCATATGAGACAGCCGTCCCTATTCTGGAATAGCGACGGAGGTAGGAACTCCGATTCCTTCTCTCACTTGAGTGAGGCATGATATTCCAAGCATAGTTCTTTCGATTCCTCTTTGGGAGACCCGAATAGCATTCCCATCCTGCTTTCGTAGGGCCCAGGTCTCTGAGCCGTATGTTAATGCACGGAGAATGGTGGAGTTAAAGAGATGTGCCCGGAGCTGGAGGTTCTTTGTTCTTTTGGCTATTTCTTCGATATTTTTGAAGGCATTCCATGCCGCTCTCTTCCTCCTGCGCAGCTCAGGTTTTAGGTCATTCATCATGTTGACTTCTCGACCTAGGTACGCATAACTGCTGCATTCAGAGATGTTTGTTCCATTGAGAGTGAATGGGGCCTCCGGAACTAGTTCATTTCTCATGAACATAGTTTTCTTCAGATTCAGCTGTAGACCTACCTTTCCACATTCTCGGTTAAAGTCAGCCAGCATTTGTGCCGCTTGGCTAATGTTTGGTGTTATTAGAACGATGTCACCAGCGGCGGAGGTGGTGTAGTTGCCGACCATCTATCTTCACTCCCATTCCTTCCCATTCTAATTGTCTCATGATGTTCTCGAGGGTGGCCCTGAAGAGTTTTGGTGAAATGGTATCACCCTGTCGAACCCCTCTTTTGACATCAACGATCACTTCCTTGTAGAATAGTGAGATCCTGGTGGTGAATTCATAATACAGCTCACTAAGGATCTTGATGTATTGGGTTTGAACACCCTGTTTGGCTAGGGCTTCGATGACCACTTCAGTCTCCATATAATCAAAGGCTTTTTTTAAATCAATGAACATGAGACAGAGCAGCATCTTGTACTCCCTACAAACCTCAATGAGCTTGGTTACCGTGTGGATATGGTTGATTGTGCTGAATCCTTTCCGGAAGCCTGCTTGCTCACATGGTTGTCCTTCATCTAGTGTTCTGCCAATTCTATTCAGGATGACTCGAATGAACAGCTTGTAGATGACAGACAAGAGGCAGATGGGGCGATAGTTGCCGATGTCATGAATGTCTCCCTTCTTGAACAGTAGAACTGTCCTGCTGGTTTTCCATTGGGAGGGCACCTTGCTTTCAGACAGGTAGCGTGTGAAGAGCCAAGCTAGTGTATTGATGAGTACTGACGGCAGATTCTTCAGGTGTTCGGCTGGGCCTGGTGCTGTTCCCTTCTTTACCGAAGAAATGGCATGTTGGATTTCAGAAGGGAGAATGTTGGGAATGACATATCCATCCTGTGGAATTTGGTATGTGGGCAGGTGGACATGGCTATCAAAGAGATCTGAGTAGAAATCATGGATAATCTTCTCCATTGCCTTTCTGGAAGATGTGATAGATCCATCAGGGCGTCAGAGGGCAGTCATCTTGGTCTTATAGTTGGTGAAGGACAGGCGGGTGGTGCGAATGCTTTTCCCAGCTTGTGCTGCATCTTCCAGTATTTCAGCTCTTCCGTCTTTGAGGTCTTCCTTTATCGCTTCTCTGCACCGTTTAGCAAGCTTGCATTTGGTTGCCTGAGGCTCTTGCCTTGCCACATTGGTGAATGAGCTCGAGAATTTTTGAAGACAGGTGTCTTTTTGTGTCTTTCTCTCTCTCTCTCTCTCTCTCTCTCTCTCTCTCTCGGCATTCTTCGGCACAATCATGGAGGTGCTGAACCAGTCAGTTGTATTCTTCATCAATGTCCTCAATGATGGTATCTTCTCATGTTGCCACAATGGTGCCAAAGAGTTCCCAGTTGGTGGTCGTTATGGGAGTTCTCTTCTTAAACTTTTCAGCCTTTTCTCCCCCGTTGCTTGAAGTAGAATTTTGCACCGAAGGAGACAGTGGTCCGATCCTGTTTGGAATTTGGGGACGACAGCAACATCGGTCAGACAAAACCGTCAATTGAAGATGATGTGGTCAATTTTGTTGTGGAACTGTCCACCAGGAGTTTCCCATGTCCAACGTTTCGCTTCAGCCTTCTGGAACTGTGAGTTCCCATGAATGGTCTTGGTGGACATGATGAACTCAGATAGTCTCTCACCCTGTTCGTTCCATTCTAGGCCATGGGTCCCGATGTGGAGTTCTTCAGCCCATCTTCTCGGTCCTATCTTGGTATTAAAATCACCAACTATGATCTTGTAGAAAGTGTGATTTTTTTTATAGAACTCCTCCAGTTCCATGTAGAATTTCTCAATTTCATCTTCCTTGTATGTGGATGTTGGTGCGTAGACAATGAAGGTAGAAATTGCTGGCAGTGGGCCACATCTCTTCAAGTGTAATTGTCCTATCTGGTTTGTTAGGCATTCAAATGAATCAATGTTGACGGCCATATTCGGTGTTGACAAGGACACTGATACCACCAACGCCTCTTTCGTCATATGTTCCAAGAAACAGTTCTTCTCCAGTGTCAAATACAGCGTGATGCGACTGACGCCTCCTCGTCTCAGTCAGACCAATGATGTCGTACTTGATCTTTTGCGCTTGCACCATCAGATCCTCGATATATGCTTCTTATGCCAGTGTACGTGCATTGAAAGTACAGACAGTCATTTTAGTCCTTCTTCGTTTTGGCAGCTTAGGTTAGTCGTGAAATTTTATCAGGCACTGCTTGTTCGCCTTTCTTACTGCTGCCATATTAAGGGCTCTTTCGGGGTCAGGAAAATAAACATTTTTGTTACTGGTTTTGGCATATTGAACACCATCAGACAGCTTGCCAGTCTCTGTTGTGTGGGCGCTATACTCTCATTACCTTGTGGGGCTCTCTCAGAGGGGTGGGTAGAATATTCATGGTAATTTGCAGGTAAATATGCTCTGCCGGGTGTATCTGCGTCTGTGGCTCAAGCATTCCTGGCTTGAAATACTCTCCTCTGAAGGGTGGGTCCTTGTAGGGTTGATTTCCTGACAAGCCGGGCTGGAGACTGGCTTAATCTCTTGGGTGGAGATCTTAAGAGCTGCAGAGTGTGGATGGTGAAGATTGCTGCCAGCAAGGTGTGGGGGGGGTTTCTCTGGGTTCTTCTGAGGCTCTATCAGGATGATGGACTCGGGTTGGAGGTCGCTCTCGTGGTCCGTGGAATGCAGGGGGTTCAATGGGGAAAGCTGGTATTTGCTCTGTCAGGTGTATCTTGTAAGCAGCGGACACTAGTTTGATCCTCAGCACCACCAGTGATTTCCTGAGCACCACCAAGAGTTATTCCTTGACTTTTGTACAGTCAGCCCAGGTTCAATTCCTGAGCACTGAGAAATTGGATTGTGTCTTGAGTGGGGCTCTGACAAGCTGTGGGGTCCAGACCTTGAAAATGGCTGCAACTGCTGTCAGGAAAAACGAAGTCATGAAATTTACCTGCAGCCAACCTGAGTTCAAACCCTAGTGACACATATGGCCCGGTGATGCCAGAACGCGGAATAAGGAGGAAGCCCTGAACATGCCAGATGTGACCCTTTTCTGGTGAGGCTCCTTCCATGACTGTCGACCTCAGAATGGAAGGAATGAAGCTGCTGAAGTGTCTGCGGCCCAGGAGATCCTGGCTACCAAATTTCATCGGCCTTCCAACAAAGAGCCTCAGAAAAGCTGCAATAAGGGTGTCGGGGCGCCGCTGGGGTCCCCAATAGTGCCGGAAAGTGAGTTCCCTTCTACCTCCAAAGCTGGTGGGAATGGATAAAAACTCAGGAATTTGATGCAGTTTTAAAAGGGCTTTCGATCACGATCTTCCCGTTGATCATCTATTTGCTAGAGCGGGCACCAGTAATATCTCCATATGTCCTGTCTCATGCCAGTAGAGCCAGGGGCATCGGCTTGCTACAGGAACATAAAGAGCCTCAAAACATTATATTAGGTCATGGGACTGACCTAATATAATTGTTACTGGAATTTGGCTTTACTATCACAGATTCCGGTATACCATCCAAGAGAAAGGAAAACCTCCGAACTCTGTGTTCCCAGCTAGGCCCCAGCCACATGTAGGCTAAGGTGGCTGCCACCACGTGTTGAGGCCCAACAGAGGATGGAGAACCAAAACACCAAGGGAAGCAGAAATGGCAAAAGGGGGTTCATGATAGATCCAAACAGTAGCTGCAAAAACTTAAAATAATGATGATCAAAAAATTTGCATGTAACAATCCAGGAAAACTTATGAGTTTATCAATACCATTACTATTTATACATTGCAATAATTGATACAATTAGTGCCAGCTAGGAGAGAGGCATGGGGAAGGGGGAGGATAGGAAAGGAAGGCCTTTGGGGGGGGGGGCACAGTGGTGAAGGGATTAGTGTTGAATGATGAATGCTTGTAACAACTGTACTGTGAAAAACTTTGTATTTTGTAAACTACAGAGTTCAAATATCACTTGTATCACTTGTCTTCCTATTGTTCATTGATTTGCTCAAGCAGGCACCAGTAACATCTCTATTTGTCCTGTCACATGCTAGTGTAGCCCAAGGGCATCTGCTCGAACCAGTAACAGGAAGAGCCTCAAACCATTCCTTCGGGTCATGGGAATGAGGTCTATAATTGTTACTGGTTTTTGGCATATCTAATATGACACGGGTAGCTTGCCAGGCTCTGCTGTGCAGGTGGGATACTCTCAGTAGTAGGCTCTCATCTTGTGCATTTACTGATGAACCACGGGGCCGCTTGTGGCTGCGCCGCAATGGAGAGAGAGATCAGTTTTTCTCTTGGGTGGAACTCTGACAAGCTGTGGAGTCTGGATGTTGAAACTGACTGCCTTCATGGTGTGGGGTTCCTCTGGCTTCTTGTGAGGCTCTGCTGGGATGGTGGGCTAGGGCAGGAACCCACCTTCACTGCCGGGTACCTCATGATCAGCTGAGCACTGGGAGAGCTGGTAGCAGCTCTGTCCCGTGTATCTGAGTTTCTCGATCAGGCATACCTGGGCTTAAAATAGGCTTTGCTGTAGGGTGGGACTCTGATGAGCAGAGTTCAAATAAAGGGAGAAAAATAAATAAATAAATACAATTGTTTTTTAAAAAATGGTCACAGACCAGAAGCACAAATGCTACGACTCCATCCTGTGCCAAGCCAACTACAGAGCTCTGAGAGAGGAAACTGGCTCCATGCCTGGCCGTTTCCACTACAGCTCAGGGTCAGTAAGCACCTGGTGACTGTGGGCTCGCTGGCCTGGCTTTAGCCGGGAATTGAGGCCCCTCTCCTAAACCCCCACCTCCAATGTCCTAGTGGTGTGCCTGTGGGCTGAGCAGACATAATTCACCACCTACCATGAACCAAGACTTTTGAGTAAATCTCTGGGGAGATTGACCAGAGGCACAAATGATACAGCTCCAGGAACTGGGCCCCCTCCCAACCTCGGTCCCTCCAGAAGGCCCGGTGGCATAGTCGGCCATGATCCAGGGACACAGACACATGGAAGAGCTACCACTGGCTCTCCCCATGGTGTGTGGCTACAATGAGGCCAGCGCGGTATCTCAAAGCCTGGTTTAGTCATGTACCAGGTATCTCGTCACATTTAATGGTATTAAGTATGGGGTATTAAGTATGTGGAAAGATAGGTCTACAGCTGAATCTGAAGAAAACTATGTTCATGAGAAATGAACTAGTTCCTGAGGCCCCATTCACTCTCAATGGAACAAACATCTCTGAATGCAGCAGTTATGTGTACCTAGGTCAAGAAGTCAACATGATGAATGACCTAAAACCTGAGCTGCGCAGGAGGAAGAGAGCGGCATGGAATGCCTTCAAAGGCATCGAAGAAATAGCTAAAAGGACAAAGAACCTCCGGCTCCGGGCACATCTCTTTGACTCCACCGTTCTCCCTGCATTAACATATGCCTCAGAGACCTGGGCCCTCCGAAAGCAGGATGAGAATGCTATTCGGGTCTCCCAGAGAGGCATCAAAAGAGCTATGCATGGAATATCACGTCTCACTCAAGTGAGTGAAGGGAATCCAGAGCTCTGACCTCCGTCGCTATTCCAGAATCAGGGACGCCGTCTCATTTGCCAAGGCTTCAAAAAATCAGATGGGCTGGACATGTAATGCGATTTGGAGACAACCGCTGGACTAGAGCCGTTACTGACTGGATCCCATGGGATGTCAAAAGATCACGTGGCCACCCACCTACAAGATAGTCAGACTTCCTTGTTAAGACCCCGAAGGAATGGTTTGAGGCTCTTCATATTCCTGAATCAACCAGATGCCATTGGGCTACATTGGCACGTGATAGGGTCCAATGGAAATGTTACTGGCACCGCTTGAGCAAATCGATGAATAACGGGATTCAAGTGATTCAAGTGAAGTGAAGTATGGGGCACACAGCCACAAGTGTGTGGGCATGATGTGTGGTCTGTGGGAACATACTAATAATTTTCTATACGTGGGCTCCAAATGGCACAATGGAGACTTAATCTCCACTGACTTTCCTCTAAGAATTAGCTCGAAAAGCAATATAGAATAGATTCTTCAGGGTATGCTTAGGACAGGCTCAAACAGAGGTTAAGCAAAATTTGAAATAAGTGTTGTCCGTAGGTGCAGTGGTGGTGTGTCTGGGGTTGAGTAGTAGAAACCCACTATGTTCTAGAAACTCAGAAAGTGAATGCATGAACAGAAATCAGCCAGACTCACACAACACAACCGAGAAAAAGTGTCACAACTTTATCAATACCATTCCCTTATGTGGGCTGTAATGATCAATATAACTAGTGCCAGCTAAGGGAGCAGGCATGGGGCTGGGGGCTGTGGGAAAGAGGGTCTCTGGTGGTGGTGGGGGCACACTGGTGGTGGGGTTGGTGTTGAGTGATGAATCTAAGAACTGTATTGTGAACAACTTTGTACTTGGTAAATCAGGGCGTTTAAATAAAAATGATACAGCTCCATAACAACCCAGTTTTAGGTCAGGTATTTACCAAAACCTTTCCCATATATATGTTGCAACTTGATCAATGTGGTTGCAGCCAGCTAGGGAGCAGGCGTGAGGATGGGGAGTGGGTGGGAGGTGGTGGCCTTTGGTGGCGGTGGCGGCACATTGGTGGTGGGACACTGGTGTTGAACAAGGAATGCTTGTGACAACTGTGCGGTGAAGAAATATGTAAATCACGGTGTTTTAAAAAATGGTCACAGATCTGTTTTCTTCTGTTTTTATTATTAATATTTTGCTACACCCAACAGTGCTCAAAGATCACTCCTGGCAGAATATCGGAAGCACATGGGGTGTCTGGAATCTTACCTTTGTAGCCACTTGAAAGCAAAACCAAACCGAACAAGAATCAGAGCAGCAGAAAGCCCCCAACTCCCACCCTCCCACCCCCAGGCTGCAGCCGCCTCTGCTCTGGCCCCTGCTGTCCTCTGGTTCCACTCCCTGGACACTCAGGGCTATCGTTGCTGGACCGTTATCAGTTCAGGGGATGAGGCTGAGAGACATTCTTCAGGGTCCCGGTTGGGGTGAGCAGTAATAACGCTCGTACTCAGGGCCGCCCCAGGGTACCTCTAGAGGAGAGGCCCAGAGCCCTCCCCGTGAACTCAGAACACCTGCAAGTCAGTTTAGGTTTGTTTGTTTCTGGGCCACCAGGCCGTGCTCAGGGTTTTCTCCTAGCTCTGCACTCAAGGATTCCCATGGGTGGGCTCACCGCCCTACTGGGTGCCTGAGATCAAACCTGGGTATACCATGCGCGAAGCAGATGCCCTGCCCGCTGTGCTCTCTCTAGTCTTCACATCATCGTGTCCGGGTCAGCTAATGGTCAGGGAGAGCAGAGCTGGAGCCAGACTGAGACACACTAGAGAGAAATCTACAGACCAAAGGCAAAGAGGGAAGGCAAGAGCGAGGGTGCAAAGGCCAAGAACAAGCTTTGGGTGCAGGAGGCCTGAATTCAATCTCAGGCAATGCACGGTCCCTTGAGCACCCCTAGACTGACCCCCAAGCACTGACCCCAAGCACTGAGCACGCAGCACTACCCCTCATACAGTGAAGCAAAACAACCAAACAGTAAAGAGAAATGAGAGATTTGGTCTGCACAGTGGGAACACCTGGGCTTGCGTTCTGGGGGTCTCTCTGGGAGGCGCTTGGGGGTCAGGTTGTGGGGTCAGGGTGGAAGCCGGAGATCCAGTGAAAGATGAATGGGTAGGCAGGAGGTGGGGCTACTTGGCTTGGACAGAAGTGTCGGGACTGAATGGGGGGGCTTGATCCTTGTTCTCAGGTTTTGTTCTCTTTGGCTTTTGCCTCTCTCACTGGTCCTCACTGGTCCCAGCTCCGTGCTCGGCGTTTCTCTCAATAAACCCGGGGCCATGAGGTGCCAGGCTTGGACCACAGTCAGCCTCAGTCAAGACAGGAACCTCAACCCGGCCCCAACTGTCTCTCCAGCCCCTCCCCATGACTCTGGGGGCAGAGCCCCAGCACTTGCTGATGGGTATTTTGTGGGTAAGAGAGAAACCCCTTTGCTGCAAAGACAATCAGGGTCAGGTGAGAAGCTGATTCTGGGAAATCTGTGAGCAACGGCTTTGGGGACCACATGAAAGCACAAGGGGCAGGTGTGGTCCTGAGCATGTGACAGTGAACATTGACACAGACACACACCCAGCAGAAAGCTTTAGATCTCGCGAGGTTTGTGTTTCCTTTCAGGATGAGCAGGAAATTGTACTAGAAATTCAGGGTGATTTTCACAGTCTTCTTTGTTTAGGAACTTGTGTTAGTTACTTGGTTCTGGCTGTTACTATTTTCTCTCCTTCCTGGCCCTGTGGCTGTAGCTGTGGGGGGGAAGCACCCACCCCCAGCTCTGGTGCTGGCACATGGTTCTCTGTGGCTCTCTCTGGGGTACACCAGGCCCGCACCCCCTGGGAACCCTGTGGGGATGTAAAGGGAGTTTCCTTGGGAGCAGTGACCATCACTGCTGTCCACAATGGGCCCTTCTGTGGAGCTGCTTCTGTGCCTGAGAGAACAATAAGGGCCTGAAAGGCCTAGAACCTTCTATCCGGCCAGTGGGACGTAAGTTGTGGCTTTCATTGGGGATTCACCTTGTGTGGCTGTCATTGGGGGATTCACCGGAAAGTTCTTGTTCTGGCCCCAAGAGCATCGTGCATTTGTGTGTGTGCCTGGGGGCGGGGGATGGAGGGGGCTGTTCCCAGGTGCCACAACTGAACTCCATGATTAGAGGTGAGGGGGAGGGTCAAGACAAGGACCTCTGCTCTCCCATTCTGTGCTTCTCCAGAGGGATATTATTATGGGGCTCTAAATATTCACTGTATCACTATCTTCCCGTTGATCATTGATTTGCTCGAGTGGGCACCAGTAACATCTCCATATGTCCTGTCTCCTACTAGTAGAACCAAGGGCATTTGCTTGCTCCAGGAACATAAAGAGCCTCAAACCATTCCATCAGGTCATGGGAATGAGGTCTATAATTGTTACTGGAATTTGGCATATCAAATAAGACACGGGTAGTTTGCCAGGCTCTGCCGTGCAGGTGGCACTCTTGTAGTCATCTCTGATCTCAAGCATTTATTGATGAACCTGGCGTCCACTGAGGCCACACGAGCCGGGCTGTGATCAGCTCTTCTGCTGGGTGGAGTTCTGACAAGAGGGGAGTCCGGATGTGGAAAATGGCGGCCCTCATGGAGTTGGGGGTTGTCTGGCTTCTTGTGAGGCTCAGCTGGGGTGGCAGGCCAGGGCTAGAACCCGCCATCCTTCCAGGGCACCTCATGAGCGGCTGGGCACAGGGAGAGCTGGTAGCAGCCCTGCCCCATGTCTGTGAGTCTCTGGATCAGCATAACTGGGCCGAACTTGAAAAAGACTGCTGCAGGGTGGGTCAGTGATGAGCCGGGCTGTGATCAGCTCTTCTGCTGGGTGGAGTTCTGATGAGAGAGGAGTCTGGATGTGGAAAATGGCGGCCCTCATGGAGTGGGGGCTCTAAATATTACTGAACATTTATTTAGGATGCAGGAAGTAGCAAGAAAATAAAAAGCATCAGAAAATGGATCCATGGGGCTCACCCATGTTCTCTTTGTTTTGCCCTCATTTTTGCTTTCAGATTTCCTCCTTCCTAGGAAAGGAGAAAGACAAAGTCTCCTATCACAGGTGGGGCTCTTTTTTTTTTTTTTTTCTTTTTGGGTCACACCCGGCGATGCTCAGGGGTTACTCCTGGCTTCTGCACTCAGGAATTACTCCTGGCGGTGCTCGGGGGATCATATGGGATGCCGGGGATCGAACCCGGGCCGGCATGGGCCGGCCACGTGCAAGGCAAACGCCCTACCCGCTGGGCTATCGCTCCGGCCCACAGGTGGGGCTCTTGTTCATTTCTTCGGGGAACATATGGGACGTGATGATTGGGGTCATGTGATTCTTAATTAATGTGTCTGTGTGATTAGGGCTCACAATGCCCAAATCAATCCTTTCTGATTCCCCTTTTTTATTTTCTGACTTTTTGGGTCATGCCTGATGATGCGCAGGGGTTACTCCTGTCTCTGCACTCAGGAATTAATTACTTCTGGAGGTGCTCAGGGAACCATATGGATGCGGGATCCAACCCATGTTGGCTGCATTCAGGCAAGCGCCCTCCCTGCTGTGCTGTAGCTCTGGCCCCACTCCTATCTGATTCTTAAAGAACAAAAAAAAATATTAAATTAAATTAAACATAAGTGAGTGCCGCCTCCCGGGGACAAAGCTGGAGAACAATGTTTTCCTTGTTTTCCTCTTTGATGATTTCGGGCTCCCTCCTTCCAAGTCCCTCCTTCTCTCTTCCCTAGTCCCTATTCCGGGTGTCTGGGGCTCTCGGATCAGCCTTGTTGTGCAGTTTCCTGGTGCCAGTGGTTTTAATTCGAACCTTCCTGATCCTTGGTAGCTGGAGTCCAGCAGTCCCGGGGCTAACCACTGCTGCTCGTGGGGCAGAGGGAGGGACCATGTGTGGGGCCGGTGCAGGTTCCTTATTCCCAGACCCTGGGACCCTCCTGGCTGGGAGCCTCACTGCCCCGCAGGGGGAACCTTCTTTCTCCTCCTCTTCTGCCCCTGAGCACCCTCCACCCAAAGCTGTCTCCCTCCTTCCCAGACCTGGAATCCTGCCCCTTAGCTATTGTACAGCCCCAGCAGAGGCGGGTGGGGCCCTTGGCCCTGGGGACACGCCCCCAAGGAGCCCAGAATGACAGGGGCTGAGGAACCCACAGCATCTCCCCATGTATGACCCAAAATGAGCAATATCTGGAGAACCTCTGACTCTCTGCACACGGAGCTCCAGGGCTCCTGCGCTCATGGTGGCAGTGTTCAAACAGGAGTGCCCAGGCTGGTCCCATCAGCATAGGTGACCTGTTCTGTTGGGCGTCCCTCAGTTTCCCGCCCGGCCAGTGAGGGACAGCGGTGAGGGCGGATGTGATGCTGGCACAGAGCCTCACTGTGAGTGGCTGCTTTCAGCTCAGTTACCACATGGGCCGCACTCCAGAACGGGGGCTCCCACCACAGCGTGTTTGGGTAACTATAAAGAAGCCACAGAGCAAACACGCCCGCGGGCGCTGCCCTGCTCCCCAGGACCGCTGGCATGGCCCCAGCCCCTTTGCTGCTGCTGTTCTGGGGTCTGCCTTTGCTGCTGCTGTTCTGGGGTCCCATGGACGCTGGTGAGTGACCCCACACCGTTAGCCTCTCCTTTTCCCTGCACTCAGTCCCCTGACTCCCCAGGCTGAGAGCCGCCCTCCTTCGGACCCTAGTCACAGCCACCTCGGATTCAGGGACAGTGGCTGTGATGCAGGTGGGACGGGTGGCTTATGTGAGGCCGGAAGGGGGAGAGATGGTCGCTTTCTCCCCAGCTGCCTCTGCCACCCTGGACCCGCTGGGCAGGCTTAGGACTGATAAAGTCTGCAATGAGTCCCTGCATGGCATGAGCCTGAGCCCCACCAGCCCCACGAGGTGGCCATCAAGCCACACCTGATGTCCGCTTGATCTCTAGGCACGGGAGTTGATCTCCACCACCTGAAGTTTCTCGGGGAGCCACGGACTCAGGCTGGAGGCGGGAATTGCTCTTTGCAGGAAAGGAAAGTCAGTCCTAGGCCTTACCCAGGGCTGCCTCAGGGTTCTTGTCTTTCTCGCAAAAAAGAATTTTCAGAAGTCCACGAGCAGTGAAGTAAAACAGGTTTTATTAAGGAGGTTTTAGGGAAGGGAAGGAGGAGGGAAAGTAAGAAAGAGAGAGTACACATCTCAAGAGGGGAGATGCGGGTAACACACATGCTCGGGTGTCGGGAGCGCCGCTAGGGGACAGTGCCGGGAAGCGAAGTTCCCTTCTACCTCCGAAGCCGGCGGGGAATGGATGAAGACTCAGGAATCCGATGCAGTTTTAAAAGGGCTTTACTATCACAGGTTCCAATATACAATCCAAGAGCAGGGAAAATCTCTGGACTCTGGGTTCCCAGCTAGGCCCCAGCCAGGTGTAGGCCAAGATGGCTGCCACCACGTGTTGAGGCCCAGCAGAGAATGGAGAGGACGGAGAAGCAAAACACCAAGGGAAGCCGAAATGGCAAAAGGGGAAAAAAGAGAGATTCTTTCTTCTTGCAGCTTATTTTATAGCTAGAAATCCGCCCAAACTCCCCAGCCCAGCCCATTCTGGGCTGGGCTATCTAGAGATGAAAACAGGAAAACAGCTCCATAGAATATAGCAACTTCAGGAGACCATCTGGTTGTTTACAAGGACCCAGAGCTAATTAAAAGTCTCCTAGCAGAGCTGGGAGAAGCTACAAGCCAAATGTAACTTCCCCTGGCAGGAAGGATCAAATGCCCTCAGGTAATTTCTCCCAGCACCTCACCTAGTATCTTGAGCAGAGATCTGCCTGGAATTGCCTTTATAGGGTATAGAAGGGGGTTTCTGAGATGGCATGTCTCTGTACCAAAGACTAATATTAATGCCAGTTAAATATTTCTCCAAGCCTTCACAAGAGTCTCGTCTACTTCACGGTAGTTTTGTATTTTAGTTGCCTTTGAGTTATCAGGGAACCATGCTTGCTTGCTTGGAGGCAAACAGCATTTCTCTCTGGTCTAATTACTTAGAGATCCAACGTGGCCAGGCAAATATGCTGGTAAGATCTAGCTAGTCCCACGATGCTTGTGGTAGCATGAGAGAATATTTATACCAGCCAGTACAGAATACATGGTCAGATAAGACTGCCACATTCAGACTATCCCCTTATCTATGAAGTGACCGGCAGGAGGCAATCCAGGGCAGATGCAGAGGCCTAGGCTTTTAGGTGTCCTGCAACACTCGGGCACCACATGTGCTCAGCCACGTGGGCTCAGGCAGCATGTGTGTCCATGCAGCATGTCGCGCTGTCCTTTGGTCAGGGCGGCTTTTATATATTTCTCCCCAAGTTACTCCCATATGGGACATCAACCTAGGTTGCTAGGGCTGTTGTTAAGGGGAGTAGACTTTGGGAGTGGTCTTCTTTGACTGAAATGCTTTGGAGTCTTCTGTGAGCTGGGTCCTGGGCAGGAAGGATGATTTATCTCCCTCAGAAGATTGAATTAGCTAAAGCCATTAGAAGGGCCTGTGGCCTAGGGCTTCACACATTCCCTCTGGCCTTCCCTTCCCCCAGGGTCTATTGTTGATATGGTCTTGTTAAGTTTGGTTTCCGTTTTCAATCAGGTGTGGCTCTGGATTTCTTCTTTAGGAATTTTTATTCCCATGTGGCGCCCCTGTCTGCCTGCCTACAACAGCTGCAGGGCCCGCCTCTATGCCACTGGGGAGGGTAGCTCTGTTCCACAGCATGTCCTCAGGGGGATCAGAGTGGAGAAGTACAGCGGGGGGGGGGGGGCCCTAAGCAGGGGTGACTCACAGCAGGGGTGACCCAGCAGCAGAGGGGGACCCCACAGAAGTGGGGGCCCACATCACCTCGGTGGGGTCCCAGAAGCAGCCGGATGAGACTCACCCACCACATTAGCCACCATTTCCGCTATCCGGATGCTGACCATGAAGCCCCTAAGTCGGCGTGGCCGCTTGCGGCACGAGGTCCATAAAACTAGTGGAAACAGTTATGTCCTTTAATGTACTGCATTCTATGATGTGTAGGAAAGGTAGGCGGGGGGGAGAGATAGAGAAGAGAGAAAAGATATACAGAACCCACCAAGCAGTTGGAGTGCGGGAGGGGAGGGAGGTGGGGACATTGGTGATGGGAGATGGGTTTGGGTGGAGAGATGGGTGTTGGAACACTGTAAAACCAAAACGCAAGCATGAGCATATTGCAATTGTATGTCTAAAAATGGTGTAATAAAATTTAAAAATAAAAAATTAAAATTAAAAAAAAGAAATGGGGGCCCAAACAGGGAGTGGCCCACAGGAGACGGAGCCCACAGCAGAGTGACCTGCAGTGACACCTCAAGCTGCTGGACATTTCTCCCCAGGACACTCATATTAATACTGATGCGTGGAGGGGCAGGTCCAGGGGCATGTTAGTTCTGACCCAGATGTATGGTTCAAGATGTGCCCAGCATGCACCCGGCTAACCGAGAAAGACTTGCAAGTCCAGCAGAGTTTCTAAAGGCTTTATCATACTTGTTCTGGTCTCCAATTCAACAGTAGGAAAACCCCAGTCTTTAGGTTCCTGGCTGGGTCCCTGCCATGTGTTGGTTTAGAATCGTAGACCATGATGGCCACTACCACGTGCTAAGGCCCAAAAGGAAAGAGAACGGAGAGAGGAGGAAAGAGGAGGCAGAGGGCGAAGAGGAGCTAAAATGACCAAGAAACCCCTTCTCCTTTCTCCTACCTTATTTATACATAGAAGCCTGCCCAAAAGTTCCAGCCCAGCCCATCAAGGACTGGGCTATCTAGAGAGGAAGCCAGGTAAATGACCATATTGAAATGCAGATCTTCAGGTGGTCCCTTTGGCTCAAGCTCTACAATGCCAGAGCTGACTCCCTGAGATACTAACTCCCTAACAGAGCAGGGAGGGGTACATCTCTGAACAGAAAGCAGTTCAGAGTATAATTGGTAGAGAATGGCATTAATACTTCTTATCATGAATATATAGACAGCTGATTCCAGACTCCCACTAAGGCCCAAAATCCATCAGGATAATTCACTTTGGCATTACCTTTTGAGTCAGAGACATATCAGATTACCCAGAGGCGCACTGGCATATCTCTTTGAACTGATTACATTATTACACAATGTAGTAAGTACTCTTGGAACATCTACTAATATGTCCCTCATGGGGACTGGGGGAATAGGAAGAGTATTGAACTGGAGCAAGCAAGATTCATAATAAGAATTTTTTGCCATATAAAATTATGAAATCCATTAAGATACCAATATCCAAGGTCAAGTGAAACATATATCAGGAGGTCTTGTCAAAGGTGGAAATTATCACAAGCGTGTGGGAGTCAGAGGCTAGGTAAGACAGAAAATGGAACAGTGTGCTAACAATTGTCGAGGGTACTAATGCCAACCTAGAACTGAGCATTAAATAGAAGCAAAAAGATACACATGACAACCCTTTAATGTATGTTCTGTAATCCATAGTCTGGAGGGGAAGGAAAAGAGAAAGAGAGAGAAACGGAAAAAAAATAAAGAATCTGCCATGGAGCAGGGCTGGGGAGCGGGGAGGGAACCGGGGACGTTGGTGGTGGGAGATGGGCACCGGTGGCGGGATGGGTGCTGGAACACTGTATGACCAAAACCCAAATATGAACTTTTTAATTGTATATCTTTGTAATTGTAAAAATAAAAAAGTAAAAAAAATTATGAAATCCATCTAATTCTGCCGAAGTTCCCATTGTGTCTGCTCTGGAGAGTCCCTAAAGGCAAGGAGTAGCTCTTCACATAAGCTAAATGAGGCCAGACCTAGAGCTCAGCAGGCCGTGCCATCAAACAGGTGACCACATGCCTCTGTCCCCAAGGGAGCAGGTCCCATGGACCCTCCTAAGTCTGCTGAACTCAGAACATCTTTGGGTATGAAAACCAGAGTGAGTTCATGAAATTGCCTCAACTTGGTGTTGGTGGGTCCCTACTGGGGGCTTATGGGAGGTGGGAGGAGAGAGATGGTCGCTTTCTCCTCTGCTGCCTGGGGACCCACTGGGAAGGCTTGGCCTCACCCAGGCCTTGCAGGTTCCTGACTCTACCTCTCAGAAGTAGAATTTCAGGAAGAAACAAGCAGTGAAGTCAAACCATATTTTATTTGGAGGCTTTAAGGAAGGGGAAGGAGGGAAGGGGGATACAGGCTCCACATGCTCTTGTGCTGCATATGCTCAGTCACGTAGGCACAGGCTGCGTGTCGGCTCAGGCAACACATGTGCCCTTCCTTTGTTCAAGGTGGCACTCTTTGGGGGGGTCACACACCTGGCTCTGCACTCAGGAATTACTCCTGGTGGTATATGGGAGACCATATGGGATGTCTGGGATCCAACTAGGGTCGGGTTACATGCAATGCAAAGAACCTCACTGTTGGTCTATCAGCCTTGGCCCCTCAAGGTAGCTTTTATAGGCTTTTATGTCAAGCTGCCCCCACGTGAGGGGCTTCTACCTAGGTGAGAGCCCATTGCTAAGGTGTTAAGAGAGTGCTGGATAGTCTTTGAAGTTCTTTCCTGACCTTTGTTCCTGTTGGAGCTTCTCTTGGAGGGGGGCAGTCCAGCCTTCTCAGGGTTTCTTAGTTCCTGTTTCTGCAAAGTGTGAATTTTGAAACCTTGGTGTTATTGGTTTTATTACTGTCACTGTATCACTGTCTTCCTGTTCATCATCGATTTGCTTGAGCGGGTACCAGTAACATCTCCATATGTCCTGTCTCATGCTAGTAGAGCCCAAAGGCATCTGCTTGCTTCAGGAACACAAAGAGCCTCAAACCATTATATTAGGTCATGGGAATGAGGTCTATAATTGTTACTGGTTTTGGCATATCAAATATGACACGGGTAGCTTGCCAGGCTTGCCGTGCGGGTGGTATACTCTTGTAGTCACCTCTACAGTTCATTTATTTATGAACCGTGAGGCCACTTGAGGCCACGCGAGCAGGGCTGTGATAGGCTCATCTACATAAATTTAAAGGCAGTATACAGATATGAATAACCTTGCATCAAATACTACATAAGTTTTAATATGCAACATTGTGAATCAACATGCACTTCCCCTTTGTCCCAGTTTATGAATCCCATCCCTCTCCAGCTCACTTCTCTCTGTTCTTCCATAACTACTAGTTGGTCTTACGGCCCCAAATTTTCTGTTTATTTAATTTATCTATTCATTTTCTTTCATCAATAAATGCTCGAGTTTTGAGGTGCCTACAAGAGTATTCCACCGCATGGCAGAGCCTGGCAAGCTACCCGTGTCGTATTTGATATGCCAAATACCAGTAACAAGTATAGACCTCATTCCCATGACCTGATGGAATGGTTTGAGGCTCTTTATGTTTCTGGAGCTGCAGATGCCCTTGGGCTATCTCGCATGTGACAGGACGTATGGAGCCCGCTTGGCGTTACTGGTGCCCGCTCAAGCTAATGGATGATCTATGGGAAGATAGTGATACAGTGATCACTATCACTATCACTATCTTCCCGTTAATCATCTATTTGCTAGAGCGGGCACCAGTAATATCTCCATATGTCCTGTCTCATGCTAGTAGAACCCAAAGGCATCTGCTTGCTCCAGGAACATAGAGACTCAAACCATTATATACAGATATGAAATAACTGACTTTGTTATGAAATAACATGCTTTCCATGACAGAGGCCCACAACTATATGGTTCCCTCCAGGAGAAATGCCATAGACTCTGAGGACTAACAACAGATCTCCCCATTGGTTTTATTACATCCTAGATATTCCATTGCAATGGAGCCCTTCCCTACCTATCTGCCTATATTAAGCTGAGTTTTCAGAGAGTGAGGAGCAGGGGTGGTGGCCGATGTGTAGATGCAAAGACAGAATCCCTCTCTAATGAGTGAGAGCTCTGGGTCAGTACCAAACAAAGCTGCCATCCCTGATGTGTTTATTGAGTCAGGACAAATGGGCTGTGAAGCCTAGAGAGGGCAGGGCCCCGAGTTCAAGGAAGTTGTTGCATAGTTTGAAATGGGCTAAGAGGCTTTTCTAGGGAATGTGAATAGTGGGGGTGTGTCCTTAATTGTGGGGGGAAAGCGCGGCGCCCCACACAAAATCGGGAGCAGGGTCAGGGATCCCCTTCTGCCCCAGGGGATCGGCAGCCAGTGGACAGAGAAAGACGCAGGAATCCTGTGAGGTTTTAAAATGCTTTACTTTCTTTGTTCCACTTAATATTTTTGCTCCTTTATCGAAGATTAAGTGGTTGTATATTTGAGAGTAGTCAGAGACTTACAGACATGGGGCAGAGCTGCTACTTGCTCTCCCTGTGCCCAGCTCCACGAGGCGCCGGGAGGGATGGCGGGTTCCTAGCCCAGGCCCGCCACCCCAGCAGGGCCTCACAACAAGCCAGATGACCCCCCCCACCACCACCACTCCATGAGGGCCGCCATCTTCCACATCGGACTTCCCTCTCATCAGAACTCCACCCAGCAGCAGACGAGGCCTATCACACAGTCTGGATCATCAACACCCACCCTGCAGCAGCTTTTTTTTTCAATCCAGCCCAGGTATGCTGATTCAGAGACTTACAGACATGGGGGCAGAGCTGCTACTTGCTCTACCTGTGCCCAGCCCAGCAGGGCCTCACAACAAGCCAGACGACCCCCCCCCACTCCATGAGGGCCGCCATCTTCCACATAGAACTCCACCCAGACGAGCATATCACAGCCCGGCTGGCGTGGCGGCAAGTGGCAGTGCGGTTCATCAATAAATGCTGTATTTAGAGGTGACTACAAGAGTATGCCACCCAGACGGCAAGCCTGGCAAGATGCCTGTGTCGTATTTGATATGCCAAATACCAGTAACAATTATATTAGGTTATTCCCATGACCTAATATAATTGTCTGAGGCTCTTTATGTTCCTGGAGCAAGTGGATGCCCCTTGTGCTCTACTAGCATGAGACAGGACATATGGAGATGTTACTGGTACCAGCTTGAGCAAATAGATGATGAATGGGAAGATAGTGATAGTGATATTTGAGAGTGTGTTTCAGAATATTCAGCTCTATTCCATAGGTCTATGGGTCTGTCTCTATACCAATACCACATTGTCTTAATTATAACTGCTTTGTAGTAGAGTTTGAGGTTGGGAAAGTGATACCTCCCAATTTCTTTTTCCCAAGGATTGCTTTAGCTATTCATGGGGTTTATTATTCCATACAAATTTCAGGAGTGTTTGTTCAATTTCTTTGAAGAACGTGATGGGTATCTTTATAGTGACTGCATTGAATCTGTATAAAACTCTAGGGAGTATTACTATTGCTGGTAAAACTGGGCAGCTATATGTAAAAAAATGAACTTAGACCTCCTTCTAACGTCATGCACAAAAATCAGATCAAAATGGATTATAGATCTCAATATCAGACATGAATCTATAAGGTACATCGAAGAAAACAGGAAAAATGCTCTATGACATCAAAACTAAAAGCATATTCAAAGATGACACACCACTGACTAAGCAAATGGAAGCAAAGATAAACAAATGGGATTATATAAAATTGAAAAGCTTCTGCACCTCAAAAGAATCAGTGACCAAGATACAAAGACAATCCACGGAGTGGGAAAGAATATTCACCTAATACCCATCTGACAAGGGGTTAATATCCAGGATATATCAGGCACTGGTAGCACTTCACAAGAAAAAACAGCCAACCCCATCAAAAAATGGGGAGGAGAAATGAACAGAAGCTTCTGAAAAGAAGAAATTCGAATGGCCAAAAAGGCATATGAAAAAGTGCTCTTCATCATTAATCATCAGGGAGATGCAAATCAAAACAACAATGAGGTACCATCTCATACCACAGAGACTGACACACATCCAAAACAGCAAGAACAACTGGTGCTGGTGTGGATGCGTGGGGAAAAAAAGGGACTCTCATCCACTGTTGGTGGGAGTGCTGACTGGTCCAGCCCTTTTGGAAAACAATATGGACATTCCTCTGAAAACTAGATATTGAGCTCCCATTTGATCCAGCAATACCACTCCTGGGAATATACCCTAGAGACCCAAAAACACGTAGCAGAAACACTATCTGTACTTATTTATTCATCACTGTGTTATTCACGATAGCTAGAATCTGGAAACAACCTAAGTGCCCGAGAACAGAGGACTGGCTAAAGAAACTGTGGTACATCTACACTATGGAATACTATGCAGCTGTCATGGCCTGCAAATGGATGGACATGTAGACTATCATGCTTAGTGAAATTAGTCAGAAAGAAAAAGACAGATATAGAATGACTGCATTCATTAATGGGATATAAATATATACCAGTGTTTTACTAAGTGTGGGCAATGGTAATGTCAGACTAGAACTCACGATTGAATATACACAAAGAGACTTAAATGATAGCCCTAAATATCTGCAGGGCTAGCCTCATGTGTAAAAGAAGAGGGAGAGGGATTCAGAGACAAGAGAGAGAGAAACAGAAAGAAAAAGAGAGGAAAAGGGGGGTACCTGCTATTGAGGCAGCCCGGGAATGGGAGGGGTGTGAGTACAATGGTGGTGGGATTGGGGCACTGGTGGAGGGATGGGTGCTGGAATACTGTATTACCAAGAACCAATTATGAACACCTTTGTAATTGTATGTTTCACTGTGGTATAATAAAATTTTTTTTTAAAAAAATGCTTTACTTATCATAGGTTCAGGCATACAAATCAGCAATAGGAAAAACCCTGTGCTTAGGGTTCCTGGCTAGGACTCCAGCCACATATAGGCCAAGATGGCAGCCACCACGTGTTAAGGCCCTGTAGAGAGGAGACAAAGATAAGCGCCCTTTCCCCCGCACCCCAGAAAGAGGAAGAGTGACCCAAGAAGAGTGCGAGCCCCCAAAGAGAGAACCCAAAAAAAGCGAAGCAGAAAGGAAGCAGGCTAGTTTTATCTCTCTGCAACTCAGACCTTCCACTTTTCAGACCTCCCACTCATGGCCTCCCAGGAGGCCAGCAGGATCAAATGCCCTCAGATAATTTCTCCCAAGACCTTACCTAGGCCCCTGTCGGGCACTCCGCCGGGGTCCCGACAGTGCCGGGAAGCGAAGTTCCCTTCTACCTCCGGGCCGGCGAGGAATGGATGGACACTCAGGAATCCGATGCGGTTTTAGAAGGCTTTACTTATCACAGGTTCAGGCATACAAATCAGCAAAAGGAAAAACCCGATGCTTAGGATTCCAGGCTAGAACCCCAGCCACGTGTAGGCCAAGATGGCGACCACCACGTGTAAAACTTCCAAGGGGAATAAACGCTCCACAAGGCGAAATCCCACCAGGAAGAAGAAGCCCGGGAGAGCGGGAACCGGCTGGTTTATACCCCCGCAACTCAGACCTTCCTCCCATTGTTATGGAAAGCAGGGAGGGTCCAATGCCCTCTGGTAATCCCTCCCTGCATCTCACCTAGGGCCTTTACTGTGCTAATGTTTTGAGCAGGGAAGGCCTTTTGAAATGTAGAGAAGGGGGTTTCTGAGATGGCATGTCACTGTACCAAAGACCAACACCAATGCCAGTTAAATATTTCTCCAAGCCTTCACAAGTCTCCTCTACTTCATTGTAGTTTTATATTTTATCAGGGAGCCATGCTTGTTTGTTTGGAAGCAAACAGCATTTCTCTCTGGTCTAATTACTTAGGTGTCCTTACGTGGCCAGGCTAATATGCTGGTAAGATCTAGCTAGTCCCACGATGATTGTGATAGCAAGGGAGAATATTTATACCAGCTAGTACAGCATACATGGTCGGATAAACTGCCACATTTAGACTACCCCCTTATCTACAGAGTGATTTGCGGGAGGCAATCCAGAGCAGATGCAGCGGCCCTTAGGAGTCCTGCAACAACTCCCCCTGATTAGTTTACTAATAAAAATTGAAAAGGTAAGAAATATTTAGTAATGTACAGAAAATTAAGATAAGAAAAAACAATTCCAATTGCAAAATGATAATACATGTTACTTTAGGAACTTTAGGATCCTAACTTGTTTTTGGACCCAAAGCAAAGTTCAAGACAAAGTGTTTTTAGCTGTCTGATTATAACGGACTATAGTTTGCACTGTCCATAATTTGTGAGAGTCAATTTGCTATATTTTATGTAAAGTCGGGTGTCTGGAACAAAGTCTGTGGGGCTACTTCTGGAACAGCAATAGCGGTGATCATATAAGTATGAGTCTTTGGAGAGCAGCCATCAGGAACTCGTTGAATTGTCAGGAACACTGGATTGGGTCTCAGGAACACTGGAACAAGTATCTCGAATTCTGGAACAGGAGTCTTGAGTGCTGGAACAGGTGTCCGGAACATCGGTGTGATATCTTGAACTCTGGAACAGGAGTCTTGAGCGCTGGAGCAGGTGTCTGGAACATCGGTGTGGGCGTCTTGCAGGGCTTCTTCAGCAAGGGAACATTGGCACCGGTAACTGTACCTGTAGCTTAGGCGAGACAAAAACACTTTTCGAGGTTAATCACAAGTAGGGATTTTAAGGCTTTGTAGGGATCCAAGTTTGGGATGGAGAGAAGAATATAAAGAAGCTCCAACATGGGTGGAGCAGGGAAATAAGTATGAGAATTGATGATTTTAAAATTGATAAATCTAGTGGATCAGCAGTGGAGTTGATGAATGTAATAGAGGTTTGTAGTGGTCAGAAATTGAGAAGGTAGTAGTTGAGACATAACATAGACACAACATTAATCACAAACATAGTGGTGGCCACCACATGCACACACACGCACACATACATTTGATCGATCAATATCTTACAGCTGTGTATGTGACCCATTTAGGGTGATAAATGGTAACGAGTCAAGCGCTTCATAAATATAAAGCCGGCAAATGATGGTGAGAAAGTGTCTTTTCCTGTGAATAGAGCATTGGGAAAAATTAGTTTTGCAAATTATTAAATTTTTAGCGAGCACTGTTTTAGGAGTCTCGGAGTATTGAGCACTGTAGCGCAGGTTTAATGGATTCGAATATCTCATCCTGTGAACAGAATCATTAGAAAAACAATTTTTCATTGATTTAGCAAACATTTTTGTAATGAGCACTGTGATTAGAGTCCACCCATTTTTCCACCCTTTTTTTTGTAAGAAAGAAAATATTTAGGCTGTAAGGCAAGATATTAGACATGAACCATGATCACAGTTAAAAGGAACCAATCCAGGAAGTTTAAACAGCAACTTGCAATTTAAAATTTAAGACTTTATATTGAAAGAATTAGTTGTTTTCTGATTCTTGGAGAATTCTAGTCTTAACAAGTCGCAGAGGGACCCAGAGTTTCTTGGCAGCGTTATCGTCTGTAGAAATGAAAGCATAGCCTCTTCCCTGAATGAGGAGGTGACCTGCAATCCATTTATCATCAATTTTCACCCAGATAGGTGAATTGACTGTTTTTGAGTTTGCATATCTTCTTGAAAGTGACGTTCAGCCGCGGTATAGGGATCTCCTTGAGGTATATTTAAGAAGTTTAAGGTGAATAATGTTAAAGATAAAGAATCCATTGGAGGCATGCTTGTTTTTCGTTGCTTTAAAAGCTGAGTTTTAAGCGTTCTGTGGGCACGTTCAACTATTCCTTGTCCTTGTGGATTATATGGAATTCCTGTAATATGTTTGATCTGCCATTCCTCGCAAAAGGATTTGAAGGTTTTGCTGGTGTAAGCAGGACCATTATCTGTTTTTATGGTATGGGGAATACTCATGACGGAGAAGCACTGGAGTAAAAATGAACAAACAGATTTAGCTCTTTCAGACGTCATAGGAACAGCCCATATGAACCGGGAATATGTATCGATGACCACATGAAGGAAAGGTTTGTTGGGAAATAAGTTAGTATGAGTTATATCCATCTGCCACAATTGGTTTGTCTGTAAACCTCGAGGATTTGCTCCTGCTACATGAGATGTACAATGTAAAGGAGCACAGACAGGACAGTTGCATACAATTTGTCTAGCTTGTCTCCATGGGATGCCATGGTGTACATGAAGGCAGCGGGCATTTGTATGTAGAGTCTGGTGCTCTTCCTCAGCTGATTTAAATACTGGTGCTGCCAAGAGATCTGCTGCTTCGTTTCCTCGAACCATTGGCCCGGGAGTCGGCTGTGAGAACGGATGTGGGAGATGTATATAGGGGAATGTTCTATTTCAGAGGAGATCTTGTAGTTTATGGAGTAGCTCCTGAATTATAGGATTATGGGCATTTAAAGAAGCAGTGACAATTCCAGGAAATAAACCAACTACATATGCAGAATCACTCACCACATTACATGGGCCAGATACATGGGATAGTAAATGTATCAGGGTAGCGAGTTCCACTTGTTGGGCAGATTTATAATTTGTATGTACAGTAGTGGTCAACGAAGGACCTGTAATTCCACCCCTTCCTGATGAGGAGCCATCAATATAATACACTGGAGCATCAGGAATGGGAGAGGAGCGGACAATGGTGGAAATTATAAAAGGTGTCCTTTTCAGAAATTCCCAGGTTTTTCCAGCTGGGTAATGATAAGATATTTCTCCTGAAAAATCTGCTAAAGCTCTCTGAAGGATTTCACTGAGTGGTAAAACAGCTTCAATTTCTTTTTTAGGGTCAGGTAGTACAATTACATGGGGATCATGTCCAAGTAATACTTGGGTTCTTGATCTTCCCTTAATTATAAGGTTAGCTATCATCTCAAGGTAAGGTGTAGCAGTACGATTCTGCTTGTTATGTAAGTAAACCCATTCTAACGGTCCAGATAATTGGGCTATAGCAGCAGTTGGAGACTCGGGAGTGTTGAAGACCAAGAACCATACCTTTTCTCTGGGATTAAATCTGGAGAGGTAAGATTTTTTGAAGCCGATCCATGAAAAAAGTCTAATTCCTTCTGAGCTTTAGGAGTTAGCTGCCTTGGACTATTTAAAGCAGGATCACCTTCAAGGGTGTGGAACAGGTCACTGAGCTCACAGTTAGGAATACCAAGGGAGGGGCGCACCCAGTTGATATCCCCAGCAGTTTTTGAAAATCATTCAAGGTTTTGAGCCCTTTTTGACTAATGGAAATTTTTTTGAGGACGCACTGTAGTGCGGTCAAGAGCATAGCCCAAATATTCATATGGAGGCTGCATCTGGATTTTTTCCAGAGCTACTTGTAAGCCAGCCTCTGGTAAAACTGTCATTACATCATTATATAAATTCTGGAGATCTCTGGAATTATCACAAGCTAGCAGGATATCATCCATGCAGTGGATGATGTATGCACCAGGAAATTTAGCACCGAATGGGTCGCAAAACCTCATCAACAAAGTGTTGACACATCGTAGGTGAATTAGTCATTCCTTGGGGCAATACTGTCCACTGAAACCTACGTAAAGGACCTTTATGATTAATGGAAGGGACTGAAAATGCAAACCTTTTCCGATCATCTGGGTGGATAGGTATGCTGTAAAAGCAGTCTTTTAAATCTATGATAATTTGCGGCCAATCCTTAGGAATAGCTGCTGGAGAGGGGAGCCCAGGTTGTAGGGCTCCCATGGGGACCATAGTAGAATTTACATTCCTTAAGTCAATCAGCAAACGCCATTTGCCTGATTTTTTCTGTATTACAAAAACAGGAGAATTCCATTCTGAAAACGTTTCCTCAATATGTCCTAATTTCAGCTGTTCTTCCACTAGATTTGTTAGCGCCTCTAACTTTTTGGTATTGAGGGGCCACTGTGGTGTCCATATAGGTTTGTCAGACTTCCACTGAATGCGGATAGGTAGTGGGCGCTAACCACAGTGGCCCCAATTAAAAAGGGTTACTCCCGGTGTTAGGCTTATTATGGAGAGCTGGAATTGGTGCTCGACGGGGAATTGGACAAGGTATGTGGATTACTGCCCCCCCCCACTGCTTCAGCATGTCTCGACCCCATAAAGTTAAAGGCATAGGGGCTATATAAGGCTGGACCATGGCTACATTCCCTTCAGGGCCAATACACGGCAGCCACCTGGCACTCTGTCGGAGAAGAGAGGAGGAGATATTGCCTACCCCGCTCAGGCTATGGGACACTTTCTTTAGGGCCCAGTTAGAGGGCCAATACTTGGTGAAGATTATGGATATGTCTGCCCCTGTATCCAACATGCCTTTGAATTTCCTTTTATAAATTTCGATGGGTATAACCGGCCGCTTGGCCTGAGAAATTCTGGCAGTGTACCCAACTAGATAGTTAGCAGGTGGCTGGTGGGCTTGGTTCTGTGTGGCTGCATAACCAACAATGAAGTTGGCAGAATGGTTGGTACTGTTTAAGCCACCAGCTGTAGGGGTGTTCGGACTGACTACACGGATCCTCAAAAAATAATAATAGTTTAGCAAGTGGTTCCCCTTTTTTTAAAAGTCCATTTAGTTGGCACAGATATTGACAGTATTATCTCTCCATGAGATTCAGGATCCAGAAGTCCGAAATGCACCATAATTCCCTGAAATTTCAGCCAATCACTCCCTGAATTAAACCCATACTACCTGGGGAGCAGGTCCTTTTATCCCTGTTTTTAGCATGTAGGGGTCTTGACTTGGGTATATTGTGATAGTCTTAGGGCAGAGAATGTCGAGACTGCCACTGCCTGATGGGGTAGGCCAGAGAGCATTTATTGACTGTAATTCTGTGGATTCTGATTAACCGAAAGGTTGGTGGTTCGTGCCCACCCAGGGACGCCAAATGTCGGGGCGCTCCCCGGGGGTCCCCGACAGTGCCGGGAAGCGAAGTTCCCTTCTACCTCCGAAGCGCGGGGGGAATGGATGGACACTCAGGAATCCGATGCGGTTTTAGAAGGCTTTACTTATCACAGGTTCAGGCATACAAATCAGCAAAAGGAAAAACCCGATGCTTAGGATTCCAGGCTAGAACCCCAGCCACGTGTAGGCCAAGATGGCGACCACCACGTGTTAAACTTCCAAGGGGAATAAACGCTCACAAGGCGAAATCCCACCAGGAAGAAGAAGCCCGGGAGAGCGGGGAACCGGCTGGTTTATACCCCCGCAACTCAGACCTTCCTCCCATTGTTATGGAAAGCAGGGAGGGTCCAATGCCCTCTGGTAATCCCCTCCCTGCATCTCACCTAGGGCCTTTACTGTGCTAATGTTTTGAGCAGGGAAGGCCTTTGAAATGTAGAGAAGGGGGTTTCTGAGATGGCATGTCACTGTACCAAAGACCAACACCAATGCCAGTTAAATATTTCTCCAAGCCTTCACAAGTCTCCTCTACTTCATTGTAGTTTTATATTTTATCAGGGAGCCATGCTTGTTTGTTTGGAAGCAAACAGCATTTCTCTCTGGTCTAATTACTTAGGTGTCCTTACGTGGCCAGGCTAATATGCTGGTAAGATCTAGCTAGTCCCACGATGATTGTGATAGCAAGGGAGAATATTTATACCAGCTAGTACAGCATACATGGTCGGATAAACTGCCACATTTAGACTACCCCTTATCTACGGAGTGATTTGCGGGAGGCAATCCAGAGCAGATGCAGCGGCCCGTAGGAGTCCTGCAACAGCCCCCCCTTTTTTTTTTTGCTTTTTTGGGTCACACCCCCTGCGATGCTCAGAGGGTTACTCCTGGCTCCTCGCTCGAGGAACTACTCCTGGTAGTGCTCGGGGGACCATATGGGAAGCCAGGGATCAAACCCAGGTCGGCTGCAAGGCAACTGCCCTACCCACTGGACTATGGCCCTGCCCCACCTAGGCCCTTTTAGATGCTAATGTTGCCTAGCCAAGATCTGCCCAGGAAATGCCTTTACAGGGTAGAGAAGGGGGTTTCTGAGATGGCATGAATCTGTACCAAAGACTATACTAATGCCAGTTAAATATTTATCCAAGCCTCCACAAGAGTCTCATCTTTACTTCATGGTAGTTTTGTATTTTAGTTGCTTTTGAGTTATCAGGGAGCCATGCTTGCTTGCTTGGAGGCAAACAGCATTTCTCTCTGGTCTAATTACTTAGAGATCCAACATGGCCAGGCAAATATACCGGTAAGATCTAGCTAGTCACGATGATAGTTACTGGTAGATAGATGATGGCAGCATGAGAGAATATTTATACCAGCCAGTATAGAATACATGGTCAGATAAACTGCCACATTTAAACTACCCGCCTATCTACCTGCAGGAGGCAATCCAGGGCAAATGCAGAGGCTCTGGGCAACCTGCAGCACTTAATCACAAAGAAGAGGTTTTTCTGTTTTTATTTGTTCTGCATCTAGTGATGCTCAGGAACTACTCCAAGTGGTGTTCAGGGGACCACATGGGGTGCCAGGGATTAGACCCAGGTACAATAGTACAGAGAGAGGCTAGGACTCACATGCAAGTCCTAGCCTCTCTCTACTATATCTCTCTGGTCCAAGGAAGAGCATTTCCCATGTCTTGGCCATGGCTGTCCTCTCTGGAGAATGTCCAGTTCTTGGGGAGAGGCTCAGTGGCTGGAGCACATGGTCTGCTCTGCTCATGGGTTTTTCTACATCGACCCCAGCACTGCATGGTCCCCTGCCAGCCTCCCTGAGAGTTGAGTCAGGGTTACACCACCTGGTGTAACCCTGAAAGATCTATTAGGAAAGAAGAATCTATTCCTTCGCCATCTATTTTGATGGTTTGATTTTGTTGCTGAATTTTGGTGCAGCAGAGACGTTCAGAGGTGTCCGAACCTCGCCTTTGAGATGCTCAGGCTCAAATCCCACCTCTGCTTTTACCCGCTGTGTGACCCTGAGCCTC
>JAJIBD010013862.1:0-14467 GCA_021461705.1 Cryptotis parvus
AGTGAGTGGTCAGTGTAGTCAGAGGAACCAATATAAGTTAGTGCATGCCTATGAATTTCAAACTTATATAACCAGTTTTCCAGTGGAGTGAGGAGAGCCTAACATATTTTCCAGAAATTCAAAGAAACTAAATCGTTCATTTATTGGGGTAGATGTGTTCCATTTACAAATTTGATTCTGTTATTATTATTATTATTATTATTATTATTATTATCTTTATTATTATTTTGCCTTTGGGGTCATACCTGGTGATGCTCAAGGTTCCTCCTGGCTCTGCACTCAGGAATTAACTGACAGTGCTGAGGGGACCATATGGGATGCCACTCAAACCTGGGTCCATCAAGTGCACAGCAAATGCCCTACCCGCCGTACTATTGCTCCGATCCCAAATTCTGGCATTTTAAAAAAAGTTGCAGTTAAGGTAACATGGTTATAATCACATTAATATTTATTGTCTTGATGTACAGTTACTGCACCTCACCACCACCACCAAAATGCCCAAGGCCCTTCACCGATATCCTTATGTTACTTCAAGTCCTTCTTACTATTTCTTCTTTCCTTTCCAACCCTTCCCTACTTGGTAGCCTCCATTTTGTAATCTAGCGCCAAGAATTTCTAATCCTTAAGCACTGCCTATTCCCTTGTTTTATTTCTCCCCATTCCACAGCTGAGTGAGGTGATTCTGGGATGTAAATCCCCAAGAAGTGCAGCTAGGAGATCAGCTCTCAAGGCAGGTGGGGAAGAGCTATTCCCAGGGTAACTACCTGCAGCAACTGATCCCTTCTAGAGCTGCTGTAGGAATCAGCTCTGGCACAGACCAGTGTAAAGTGAAGTGGTCCACTCAGAGGGGCCAAAACGCAGGTTCATTATGCCAGCAGACCCAACTGAGTTCACGTTTGAAACACTAGGTCCTGAGCAAGACTAGAAGATTAATTTTTATGGCGCATCTGATGTGGGGAGGGGCATTTGCAGCAGCTGGTGACCTAGTACTGAAGCACGTCATTTGCAGAGCAAGACGAGACCACCTTTAAGGACATCCTGAATGCATTCCATGACCACATCATGTAGCCCAGGCTCAGCCTCCTCTATAGCACCTGCTCTTTCGGTGTCGGTCTGAGAAGAATTTCACTGCCATCCTCAGTATTTACTGGTCCACATGTGAGAAAGCCTAATGAGTTCTGAAAACAAGAAGAAATTAAGAATGCAGGGATATCTTTGTCCCAGTGAGAGAGCTTGAGAGAATTCACCTGGTACCCATTCTCTAACACTGGTGTTTTGCCCAGGAAATTTCTGTTTGTTTGTGAGCCACACCTGCAGTGCTCAGGTGCCATTCCTGGCTCTGTGCTCCTGGTAGTGTTCAAGAAACCATGAGATGCTGTGGATTGAACTCTGGACCTCCTACATGCAAAGCGTGTGCTCTAGTGCTTGAGTTGTCTCTAGCCCATGCAAAGAAAAATTTTTTTGGTTTCTTCAAAATTTTTTTTAAAAAATTATTTCTTATTAGAGAAGAGTGATTTACAAAGTGATAGATGGTTGTTTTAGTCGTATAATATTTCACTAATCCCACCACCAGTGTTAACTTCCCTCCCACAGTGTCTCTATGTTCCCTTCCCACCCCAACTTCCATCCCATCGCCTCCCGTCAACTCGACAGGCAATTACAAAGTTTCAGTGGTTGCAGTTTATATCTCATATTTTCAGTGTTGTTAGTTGTTGAGTCTGAATTGTAGACATATGGTTCTACCACTCATCTGTGTCATCAGTATATGAAGCCCTGATGCCTGTCTATCCATTACATCCTGTTTTTCTTCGCCACCCACCCCTTGATTTCTTTCCTTCTCTGTGCTTCTCCTCTCTAAACACTAGAGGCAAGGCATATCCTCCAAGAAGAACTTTTTAAGGGAAAGGAAAGGGCCAAAAGGAGTAGGCTGAGAATTAGAGTGAAGACAGTGTGGGATAGAGTGTGGGATGGAGCATGTGGAGGATGAACGTTCCTTTCTCCCTTCTCTGAAAAGGCTGTCAGGGAATGGTCGTTGGAATTTCTAGTAACTAATATACTAGAGACATTTCACTCTGTCCCTGTGGATTTGGGAGTGAAAATTGACTGTAAACTCATGTAAGCACATGGAAGTAAGTAAGCTCATGGGAGAGCTTATTGTGGGAAAACCATGGAAGCCCGAGACTGGTGGCAGCAAGAACCTTGTGCATGTCCAGGCAAGGCTTCACAGTCAGGTCTGGGTCCGAGGAACAAGCTTGGCTTTTGAGTAAGTGTCCTAGATTCCAGCCATACTAAAAGACGGTGAGTGTAGAAGGAGCACTGTTTAATCTTATTTTGTTTTGTTTTTTGCTTTTTTGGGTCACACCTGGCGATGCTCAGGGGTTACTCCTGGCTCTGCACTCAAGAATTGCTCCTGTCAGTGCACAGGGGAACATATGGGATGCCAGGGATTGAACCTGGGTCAGCAGCATTCAAGGCAACTGCCCTACCCTCTGGACCATCACTCCGCCCCACTGTGTTTAATCTTAACTCTGTACCTCTTGTGCCTCAGTTTTATCATGTGGAAAGGGAGGAGGAGAACATGAAATCCTGCCCCACAGGATTCCCATGAGTATTAGATATGTTAATTTCTGCAAAGTGCCTGGGAGTAGGAACTGTAATCAAGTAAGGTGTGGTGAGCACTAGGCTTTCCGGTTATTAAAGTTGGCCAGCAGGTGCCTGATGAGGTAGACAGTCTTAATCTTCAAAGCTTGTGAAGGGCATTCAGGTAAGTTTTCATTTAGATGAAGCTCAGAAGATTCCACAGCCATTTACTTTAATGCGAATGACGTTCTTCAAGCCGCCTCTGTAGTGAACAGAATTAACTTACATCTATGGTGTTAAGAGGTTGCAAGTGTTCAAATCCTATTAGTAGCAATTGCTTTGTTTCATTATAGCCTTTCTTAAGTGGTAGAGCAACATGGTTAAATGTGGCCACTCCTGGTTCTTAATGCCCAGATCCTTGGAAGCAGTGTTCTCTATAAGGAAGACACTGGGCTAGAGAGATAGCTCAATGGCCTGAACACTTGCTTTAAACAAATACAAGAGGACCAGGTTTGATCCCTGGCACTGCATGGTTCTCAGAAACCACTGAAGAGTGACCCCCAAGCACAAGACCAGGCGTAGCCCTTGAGTACCACTGGGTATATCCCCAAGCAAAAGCAAAACATCTACTGAAAGGAGTATATTATGATTTCCTATAGTATTTTCCATATGGAATTCCCAGGATTTTAGAAGTATTTGAGAATTTAGAAATCAATGTTTTCATAGAACAGAACTTAAGTGATCTCATTTCTCAAATTAGGGTCTTTGAATATTTTTTTTCTTTAGAAAGACCAGAATATCTATAAAATCTGAGAAACGATGTTGTAGAAGAAAAAGCATAAGCTTTGACTTAATTTTCTTTTGGTTATACCCAGCAATGCTCAGGGGTTACTCCTGGCTCTGCACTCATGAATTAATCCTGGCAGTGCTGAGGGACCATATGGGATGGTGGGAATCAAAGCAGGGTCTGCCATGTGCAAGGCAAATGCCCTATTCACTGTACTATCGCTCTGGCCCTGAGCTTGGACTTTTACTTGTTTATTTTCCTATCTATTTTTGAGTTTGGTGCAGTATGGGGAGTACTCCCAACTCTGCTCAGGGATTACTTCTGACAGTGCCTGAAGGATCACGGTACAAATCAGGATACAAATCAGGTCTCCTGTATGTAAAGCAAGTACTCAGCCCATTGAGCCTCTCCAGCCATAAGCTTTGAAATCAGGCAGACTCATGTTCAAATTCTGGCTTTACTATTTACTCACTGGGAGACATTGGACAAATAACTGTCTCTGAGTCCCACTTTCTCCTCCATAAAACGGTGACAACAACTATCTACAACTTTCAAGAACTAATTCACTTAACACAGAGTAAGAGTGCTTCCGCTCATTCACATATTTTTCTTCTGTGTATAAAGCACTTATTCTGCTGCTTTGAAGGAAAGTAAAGAGAAACTCAGCTGAGATATGCAACAGGTTTGTGCTGGTGACCCAGTGATTTAGAGAGATGGGGCAGTAGGCAGGTAAGATTCCTCCCTTCTGGACCAGTATACCAATAATAGTTAGAAATGGTTTAGTGCTAGACTAGAACTGAGTATTGAAAGTAGGTAAAGGGATATGCATGATAATTCCTCAGTTTATCTATTGCAAATTCACTGTCACTGTCTTCACTGTCTTCCCGTTGTTCATCGATTTGCTCGAGCGGGCCCCAGTAACATCTCCATATGTCCTGTCTCATGCTAGTAGAGCCCAAGGGCATCTGCTTGCTCCAGGAACATAAAGAGCCACAATCCATTCGGAATGAGGTCTATAATTGTTACTGGTATTTGGCATATCAAATACAACACGGGTAGCTTGCCAGGCTCTGCTGTGCAGGTAGCATACTCTTGCAGTCATCTCTAAGTCCAGCATTTAATGATGAACCGGCGCCGCTGCAAGCGGCCGCTTGAGCCGGACTGTGATAGGCTGGTCTGCTGGGTGGAGTTCTGATGAGAGAGAAGTCCGGATGTGGAAAATGGAGGTCCTCATGGAGTAGGGGGTCGTCTGGCTTGCTGCAAGGCTCTGCTGGGCTGGCGGGCCAGGGCTAGAACCCGCCATCTCTCCTGGGCTCCTTGAGTGGCTGGGCACAGGGAGGCAAGCAGCAGCTCGCCCCATGTCTGTCTCTGGATCAGCATACCTGGGCGGATTAAAAAAGACTGCAGCAGGGTGGATTTCGATGAGCCGGACTGTGATAGGCTGGTCTGCTGGGTGGAGTTCTGATGAGAGAGAAGTCTGGATGTGGAAAATGGAGGCCCTCATGGAGTGGGGGGTCGCCTGGCTTGCTGCAAGGCTCTGCTGGGCTGGCGGGCCAGGGCTAGAACCCGCCATCTCTCCTGGGCTCCTTGTGAGTGGCTGGGCACAGGGAGAGCAAGCAGCAGCTCTGCCCCATGTCTGTCTCATTGCAAATTGCAATGTGCAAAAGGAGAGAGAGAGAGAGAGAGAGAGAGAGAGAGAGAGAGAGAGAGAGAGAGAGAGAGAGAGAGAGAGAGAGAGAGAGAGAGAGAGAGAGAGAGAGAGAGAGAGAAGAAAGCACCTTGCCATAAAAGCAGGTGGGAGGAGGGGGAGGGAGGGGAAACCGGGTACATTGGTAGTGGTAAATGTGCACTGGTGGAGGTATGGGTGCTGGAACACTGTATGACTGAAACCCAATCATGAACAGCTTTGTAATGGTCTATCTCACTGTGATATAATAAATTTTTTTTTTTTAAAAAAGGATTCCTCCCTTCTAAAAAGAAATAGCCATGTTTTAATCCTTGGAGCATGTGAATATTACCTATATATGGACAAAAGAAAAGTCTCTGCAGATGTGATTAAGGAAAAGGTCTTGAGACGGGGAGATTATTCTGAATTATTTCGGAGGTCCCTGTAACCACAATTTTCTTTGTGACAGAGAGACAGGGAGATTTGTTTATGGACAAAAGACCTTGTGGCCTGGGAAGCAGAAGTAAGAATGATGTGGTACAAGCCAAGCAACCAGAGACCGCAGAAAGCATCAATAAATGGGTATTCCCCTAGAGCCTCGGAGTAAGCAGGGCCTTGACAATGCTTTGGGTTCATATTGATGAAACTGTTCTCAGACTTCCATCTCCAGCACCAAGAGAACAGCTTTTCCTTGTTTTAAGTCACCAAGTTTGTGTTAACTTGTTATAATAGCAACAGGAGTCTCAGAGGTAATGGTGTGATTGGAAAGACAGTGAGGTATGGCGGGATGGCAGACATTTAAGGGCCCCCAAGCAAGCATTTCCCCTAACTGCAAGGTCACCAGCTCTTTAGAAGCAAGCACCCTCCTCACTTCTTTCCACTGTGGTCATTCTTGGCTGTGGTCAGGGTTTTGGGTTAGAAAGTGAACTCGAATAAAATAAAAAACCTGACACCCAAGGAAGGCTTGTGGCACTGTAACCACCTGCTGTCTCCCACTTCCTTGGTGTGGCCACTGTGTTCTTCCTGCAGCCTCTTCCCGTCTCTCCTCTAGGATAGGATCTCTCTCGTTTACTCCCAAGTCACCTTGTGATTTCCTCTGCTGAGGTCCTCTATCTTTGCCTCACACTGTCGTTCCTTAGTGCAGAAAGTATGTTTTCATGTGCCCATCTGTGCATGAGACATAGATTATCAGGGTGCTGGTCTCAGGGATGTGCTAGTTTGTCTCCTCAGCAGACAGCCTTTTCCCGTGGGATTCATGTTTGTTTGTTTTGTGTTGCTTGGAGGCCACACCCAGTGGTGCTCAGAATTTTCTTCTGGCTCTGTGCTCAGGGTCATTCCTGGTGGGGCTCAGGGAAATATATAGGGTACCAGGGACTGAACTCGGGTCACTAGCATGCAAGGCAAGACCCTTAACTATTGTACTATGGCTCCGTCCCCAGGAATCATGTTTGAATTTTTCTTACTAAGAATCTGGTGCTATCCTGACCCTCTGCAAGGCACTGAGTATGGTTCTGAATAATGACTTTGGAGTTACTCTCCAAAACAAATTCAAATACTGTCTGGGGAGACGTCATTTGATCTGATCCAGCAGTCATGAGGTGGGACACAGCTCTGTCGATGCAGGCCTGACTGACACTCCTTAAGTAAGGCTGTAGACATCATCTCTGCGGCCTTCTTTAGCATACTGGTAGCTCTTCAGTAGCACTAGGTTCATTTTCTTTTCTCTCCAGTTACCCCCTTACTGTAGTCTTATTTCTAGAGAAGGAATCACTTAACCCATAAGGAAGTTAAAAGACTTTGTGAACCTTGGAGGTGGTCCCAACCGCAGTGCAGCTGGAGAAGATATCCAAAATAAATTTCAGTCCTACAGGAATTTTGAAAAAGAGGATGCCTTGCATTTCCAATTTAGGTTCTTCTGCTAATTTATTGGAACATTATGATGTCCTTAAAACATCAAACATGTGAGCCAAAGTACATTCAGCAGTGTCTTAAGCACCACCCAGACATGTGAAATACAGACGATGATATCACTGTTAACTCCGCATAATTGCACCCTTGCATATAAACCATAGCTTTCCTTCTAGACATTCAAGGCACATGATAGACATTATCTTGTTTTTTCTCAACACTGTTTCCCCAGGTAGCTAGGGAGTCCGTATCCTTATTGTCTTCATCTCATATATCTCTATTTCTCCATGCAGAGGCAGCTTTCCTGGGAGCGATTTGCCCAAGGCTCCACTTGCAATAAGAGCAACTGGAAAGAAAGTGACTGGAATCTTAATTAAAAAAGCAGAACTTCCTGCTGGGGCAACTTCAGGTCACAATACTGGGGTATTTCTAGTTGCAGGCATTCTTTGAGAAGAAGGTGTAAAGGCTTAGTAATTTCCCTTTAATTGTGGGTGTATAGAAGGGAATGAGGGCATAGTTAGATCAATCAGCTGTGATTACCTCTCAGTGTTCAGCATCTATAAGAAACTTCAGCACACAGTTTCTTCTCACCATGATCCTGGCATTGCCAAATATAGCACAAGGAAGTCGGAGCATTAACCAAATCTGGAGCAGGGTTGTGACTCTGTGGCAATGTGTTGCTATCAGGGGCTATTCTAGAATAGTAATAAAAGCATTTAGAGCTCAAGTGCCAGCTTTGATGCTGACTCACTGAACTGTGGTAAACAACTCTTATATTATCTCTTGGTTTCATTTTTAATTTCTTAATATTATTTTGTAATTTGGGGGCCACACCTAGCAGTGCTCAGGGGTTACACAAGGGTTTGTGCTCAGGAATCACTCCTGGCCGTGCTTAAGGGACAATATGGGTGTCAAGGATCAAACTGACATTGGCTGTGTGCAACGTGTGCAGGCAGATATCTCGCCTGCTGTGCTTGCTCTCTGGTCTCTGGCTTTTTGTTTTGTATTGTTTTTAGACTCAAAACGGCTATTCTCTGGGATTACTCCTGGCTCTGAGCTCAGGAATCACTCCTGGAAAGGCTTGGGGGACCAGAAGGGGTGTCAGGGATCAAATCCCTGTCAGTTGCTTGCAAGACAAGTGCTTTTCCACTGTACTGTCTCTCCAGCTACTGAGTCTCATTTTTCAAATATGCAAAATGTCTACAGCATCATTTACCTTAAATAACAACTATGAGGGTAAAAAGAGATCATATATGTAAAGCACTTCATACACAGTAAAAATGTTAACCAAAAAAAATAAAAAGCAGCCAAGATATTGTGAAACTTTGATCACTACAGATACAGTCCTTGATACAGCTTATACTTTTTCTGAATAGAGTCTATGGCTGGGCTGTTAGTACATGGAGAAAGTCCTTAAAGTCTACCTAGAAAGACAGGAATAAAGAAAATGAAGAGGGAAAGGAAACCTGGGGATCCAGATATATCAAAATTTAAAGAATGCGACAAGTATGAACTCTTGTCTGTGTGGTGGAATTCAAGAATATATACACAGCGGGGGCAGGAAGCCTGAGAAATAAAGCTTTTCTGCTTCTTCTGGAATGTGGACCCTTCATTCAGAATCTGTGCAATAAAGAATTCCATAGGAAACATTTGTTTAATTAAGTGCGGCCAGAATTCAGCTGTGGGCATGCCAGATTCCATCGAGCAATGTTATGACTTTTCTGACAAGATACGTGCATACTTTAGCCCAGGGGCAAACCCACAAGATTTGATCTCCTAACCTTTCAAATACAAGGCAGCCACTTTGGCCACTAGGCATCTCAGTTCTTGTTTACCAGAACTAGGAGTTCTCAGCAGACAGAGCCCCATTTATTCCATGACCCTAGCAGCATAACACTGAGAAACCCAAAGGAGTATCTGCTTTAAAACAGTGTCTGATATTGCAGTGTGTAAGGCACTGCCTTGCACACAGAGGACCTGGGTTCCATCCCTAGCACCACAAAATGGTCCCCCATAAGCCCAGCCAGGCATGATCCCTGCACACAGAGCCAGGAGTAAGCCCTGAACAACACTGGGTGTGCCCCAAATCCAAAACCAAAACAAACCAAAAACCAGTATCTCTGACCCCAAAGGATTCTGGAGGCCTGAATCAGCTGCTTACCTCATGGTAAAATTTACAGGCTTGCAGAATTCAATGAAAATTGGATTGGAATGCAGGGTGTCTATTTTTCTGTAATGACATGTTATGGAAAGAAGGAAGGCGATTTTCTTGCACATTTCTCTAAAACCAGTGCACTTGCAGAGGTTGTTTTTTGGTTTATAAAACCATCCCCAACAGACTCAAGGCCCAGGGCCCTTCTCTGAGTGCCAGGCCACTGGGCGATTTGTCCAAGCACTGATTAAAATCAGTAATACCTGCTCTCACTTACAGCTGTTAAACTTCTCAAGACAGTCAGAGAGTTAGTGCCTCATTCTTTCTTGGTGATTTAATGATAGTGTAAGAAAAATATGTTTTTTAAAGTTTGATCTTAGACTTTGGCTCCACCTACAAGTTAGAATAATTTTGTAAGGAAAGAATAAAAACTAAATAAAAGAAAGAAAACAGTCTGTTCCTCAGATTTGACTGAAAAAATAAATTCATATACTCTAAACCGAAAAGGAAAAATGAACCCATAAAATTTTGTGGCCATAAAATTTTGTGGCAAAAAGGAATGAAAATGTTCTTAACAACAACAACAGCAGCAGCAGCAGCAGCAGCAACAACAGCAGCAGCAGCAGCAACAACAGCAACAACAACTGAACTGTGTTCTCTGCAGGCTTAAAGGCAACCTTTGCCAAAGTCTGGCTTTTTGGAAACCTTCCTTTTCACCTGGCTCCTACTTGGCTGCAGGAAAAACTCTTGAAAGGCCTTGATCTGGAATGTGTGAATGTTAAATTAACATTCCCTTTTCTTTACAACAGTAACAAGACTTTGGTTTTGGCTAAATATATGCTGGACTTTCTTAGTACCTTATCCATCCATCCATCCATCCATCCATCCATCCATCCATCCATCCATCCATCCATCCATCCATCCATCCATCCATCCATCCATCCATCCATCCATCCATCCATCCATCCATCCATCACTATTTATTTATTTATTTTGCTACAGGTCTGAATGACTGAGTGGAACTTGTTATTTTCAGTTCACTTTGTTTTTGACCATCACTTTTCTTAGCTCATTGAGTCTTTGAAAAGCGAACAAGCACTCTTTACATGTTGAAACCAAGAAAATACAGAGTGGCGGTGTAATGATTTGTGGAAGGCCACACAATAAATCAGAAGATTTTGAATGAGAGCTTAAAATGTTATGTCCTCTCCAGATTTGTATGCCTGTTCAATTAAGCTAAGTTTTTCAGACACAGATGAATATTGGTCCATAGACATAATGTGAGACTACAAACTGGCAGACAGAGTTATGAAGTGACTAGATAAGAAATACGTTTTTAGGGGACTGGGAGTACACCCAGTCTGTTCACGGACTATGCACTGCTGGAGTTTGAACCTGGGCCCTCACCATGTAAAGCGTGCTGCAGCCCATTGAGCCATCTCTTGGGCCCCCAAATAGGAGATATTTGATTATTTTTGGGGGCCACCCCAGTAATGCTCAGGGCTTATTCCTGGCTCTGAGTTCAGGGATCACTCCTGGAGGGGCTCAGAAGATCATATGGGGTGTCAGGATTGAGCCTGGGGTTAGACATGTGCAAAACAATTGAATGTGCGCATTGTGCTATCTCTCTGGCCTCTAACAAGGAGATATTTTAATAAAATAATTATTACTTTCTTGGGAATATTGATCACTTAAGATTGCTTTTAACGTGAATTATTTTAATTTATAATATACTTTTCCCGACAGCTGCGCTGCTTGGCCAGCCCACATGGGAAGCAACCCATGGGGTTGACCTCCCAGTAAGGGACTCAGCCAGCCCCTGACCGAGTCCAACATTGCTCCAAGGGTTTTGCTCTCATGTACGGGGGAGAGACCATGCTGGCCGGACTCGGAGTGGAGTTTTGGGCCCTGCCCTTTCCTCCGCCTCCATGCCAGTTGCACTGGAAGAGAGAGACCCACCTACGCTAGACCCGCAGCTCCCCTTGGCGTGTGGCCGCAAAGCTGAGTCACGCGATATTCTTAGAGAATGATGATTTTAGGATAAGGTCCTTCCCAAGATCTTTCACATTTATACATTGTATACAGTTCTAGACAGGTTCTAACTGATACCAGTAGCCTGGCAAGCAGCCAAAACAAATCACACATCATGCAGTCAGTCATTCTCAACATTCAGACTCCATAGTTCCTCAGAGCTCCATCCAAGAAAAACCTGATCTTTCCCCTTTAAGTTTCATCAGTAAATGCTCGAGATGAGAGCCTTCTACTGAGAATGAAGGAAGAAGCCTCAGTTTCCCCTTGCCCATGGAAGAAAAAGCCAGTTTTTTCTTGCCAGATGCTTTTCTCCCCTCCCCCATCTCTCTAAATACTACTTCATCCCCAAGGTCCTTTCTTAACATTCCCAGATCTTTGCAGGCCCATAAAATTCTCCTTTGAATCTTAGGCTCACAGGGAAGCCCACAAAGCCTGAGGCAAATGGAGAGGAAGCACACTGGTAATCTTCTGTAGCATGCATATCTTAAAAATGTAAAGATCCCAATTTCCATTTAAAAGTGCTACAGGAAAAGCCTTTACCTGTACCTCTTTGCATCCTCTATACCATTTGTTAGTTGATAACTCCACTGAGAGCCTTTAAAAGGGCTTACACAAAATCCCTTACTTTGACTTAGTCCTATACTAAGTTCCTCCCCCCAGGGGAGTACCTTTCCTTTCTCTTCTACTTTCCAATAAACTTTTCTACTTTCTGAGTCTGAGCATCTTTTTTTTAAATTTTTTTATTTTTACAATTACAAAGATATACAATTAAAAAGTTCATATTTGGGTTTTGGTCATATAGTGTTCCAGCACCCATCCCGCCACCAGTGCCCATCTCCCACCACCAATGTCCCCGGTTCCCTTCCCCCTCCCCATCCCTGCTCCATGGCAGGTTCTTTTATTTCTTTCCCGATTCTCTCTCTTTCTCTTTTCCTTCCCTCCAGACTATGGATTACAGAACATACATTAAAGGGTTGTCATGTGTATCTTTTTGCCTCTATTTAATGCAGTCTGAGCATCTTTATTATTCAATATTTTCATTCTTGAAAATATTGAAGAACCTGGGAATCGCGATCGAACACAGACCAGCAGCCGCCACTTCTGCCTCACCTGCATCAAGACTATCCCACCTACGGCCAGAGCCTGGCAAGCTACCTGTGTTTTATTTACTTGTTATGCCAAAAACTAGTAACGATTATGGATCTCAGTTCCATGACCTGAAGAATGGTTTTGGGCTCTTCCTGTCCCTGGAGCAAGCAGATGCCCTTGGGTTACACTTGCTTGTGACAGGACTAATGGGAATGTTACTAGTGCCCACTCCAGAAATCAATGAACAATGGGAAGACAGTGATAAGTGATACTTTTCCCATGACCTGAAGGAATGGTTTGAGGCTCTTTGTGTTCCTAGAGTGAGCAGATGTCCTTGGGCTACTCTAGCACTTGACAGGACATAGGCAGATGTTACTGGTGCTCGAACAAATCAATGAACAACAGGAAGACAAGTGACACAAGTGAAGTGATAATATACTTTAATAAAATTCAGATAGAGCAGAAGTTATAGTTAGTCTAATCTTATCTATGAAAAGATTTTGCTAAATAGACAGTAAATATATACTACAAGGACTTATTCTTGTGTCATACTTTTTGTCTTATTTTGCTTTTTATTTTATTTTATTTTAAAATTTTATTTTTTATTTTATTTTTATTTTATGTTAAAAATTTTATTTTAGCCATTATTATTCACAGTACTGCCAATGATATGGTTTCATGAATACAATGTTTCAACAACACACCCTCTACCAGTGTCCACTTTGTCCAAGTTTATCCCATTCTATGTCATGTATTTTATGTCGCATAACAAATAATAGAATAAATGATTATTATATAGTGGGTATCTATCTTTTCACAGTTTTTTTTCATATAGTATAATATACAAATAAGACAGGACTAGGTTCCTAGGGAGGTGGGGAGTCTATGTAATCTATTATGTTCCACAGGAACTGCTAAAATGAAAAGGATGTTCCCAGACAAAAGGATTGTGCTGATCACTTGTATCACTTGTATTACTTGTCTTCCCATTGTCCATTGATTTGCTCGAGCAGGCACCAGTAATATCTCCATACATCCTGTTGAAACAAGTGTAGCCCAAGGGCATCTGCTTGCTCCAGGGACAGGAAGAGCCTCAAACCATTCCTTTAGGTCATGGGAGTGAGGTCCATAATTGTTACTGGTTTTTTGGCATATCAAATAATGACAATGGCACATCAAATGACATATTATGCTGATGTCATTAATATTATTTTATTTGGGGGTCACACTAGGAATAGCTCACAGCTTCTGGCTCTGTGCATGAATAGATTTTTTTCCTAGTTGGATTTTGGCAGGTGCATTTAAAGATTTTTTAAAGTTTGTTTTTAATTTCACAAACTCAAATTTTAAAAAAAATTCTATGATTTTTTTGATTTTAGTTGAATATGGTAAATTAAAGTCATATATTAGCTTTTATTGCCTTTTAAATTGTTCCAAAGTATAGCTAAAGAGATTCAGGGAAAAGGTATAGACCGTAAGAACAAAGAGGCAAAACAAGGAGATAGTTACTTTAGAGGCTTGAGAATTCCCAACCTAACAGCAGGTGTTGAAAATCTGAGAAGCAACACAATTGCACAGCAGAATTCCCCAAAGGATTAGGAATTGAATTGGTGATTGAAGTGAGATTGGGGCGAGATTGGTTGATTATAATCAGCAGATTGGGTGAGAGTCTGTTTGAAAAAGTTAGATGTTTGAGTGGATAAATAAGATGTGTTATAGCAGTTAAAGGTATAATATTCAATAAAAAAGAAGTGCAACTCTTACTCATGCTACAAGGATGACACTTGAAACTATGAGGACGATTAAGTGAAAGAATCCAGTTAAAAAGCACCATATGTAATTCCTTTTATATGAAATGCCCAGAACAGGCAAATCCAAAGGAAAAAAAGAAGCTATGAATGATTGTCTAGTACTGGTAGAAATAAGAATGGAATGTTTCTGAGCTAGAGATATGTATGTACCAAGTGGTAAGAGCTCTTGCTTATTAAGTGTGAAACCCTGAGTTTTATCCTTGATTTCACACGCCCTCCTACCCACATGCCCTCCTACCCACATGCCCTCCTACCCACACGCCCTCCTACCCACATGCCCTCCTACCCACATGACCTCCTACCCACATGACCTCCTACTCTCATGACCTCCTACCCTATACCGCCAGATTGTGACTCTGTGGATGCTTGGGCACCAAACCCATTAGGTTCATACCACAGGCTCAAAGATATGGCTCATGCCCTCCACATGTTTGAGGCCCTTC
>JAJIBD010013863.1:0-43000 GCA_021461705.1 Cryptotis parvus
CGCCTGCTGCCCAGACTGGGGCGTCTGCAGCGCCGGCCTGTTACACCTGAGGTTACCGGCCTGCCTCAGTAAGGGGCTGCAGAGGGCCCAGAGGACGGTGCATGATGCCCGCGTGGGGGCTCTGGGTGTGGCTCTGGAACCACACGGTCCCCTGAGCACTGTCGGTGAGCGGCCCATGGAACGTGTGCAAGTGAGGCTTTCTGAATACAAAGGGCAGTTGGGGGCATTTTTCTCTTTTCAGATCATCCAGGTTTGACCAGCACAAGCCAGATTGAAAAATTCCAAGAGAAGGCGCAGATGGAGCTGCAGGACTACGTGCAGAAAGCGCACTCGGAGGACACGCGTACCCGGTGAGCGCGGGGGCCCAGGCCCTCTTCCCTTTCCTGCTGGGCTTTGCTGGGGCCCTGGGATTTGCCGAGCGGCCGTTCTGCCTTCCCTCGTCAGCTCCCAGTCACTCCCTGCGCCTGGCGGGTTGGGACATTGTTCCTTAGCGATGCCTTCTGGGGTCCGAACCCGGAGAAGAGCACAGCCCCTGCTGAGGAGGGTCAGGTTTCCAGTCACTGAGCGGGCGGGATCTGACTCCTAGAAAGCGAGTGGGGGCAGAGTGGTGGGGTGCCCGGTGCTGCTCTGCGCTGATTTTTCAGCGCCCTTTAGTTGGCTGGCTGTTCCCTCATGGCCTGCCGCAGCGGCTTGGTTTTCCTTGATCACTTGAATCCCGTTATTCATCGATTTGCTCGAGCGGGCGCCAGTAACATTTCCATTGGACCCTATCACGCGTGCCAATGTAGCCCAATGGCATCTGGTTGATTCAGGAATATGAAGAGCCTCAAATCTTTCCTTCAGGGTCTTGACAAGGAAGTCTGACCATCTGGTAGGTGGGCGGCCACGTGATCTTTTGACATCCCGTGGGATACAGTCGGTAATGGCTCTAGTCCAGCGGTTGTCTCCAAATCGCATTACATGTCCAGCCCATCTGATTTTTCGATGCCTTGGCAAACGAGACAGCGTCCCTGATTCTGGAATAGCGATGGAGGTCAGAACTCCGGATTCCTTCTCTCACTTGAGTGAGGCGTGATATTCCAAGCGTAGCTCTTTCGATTCCTCTCTGGGAGACCCAAACAGCATTCTCATCCTGCTTTCGTAGGGCCCAGGTCTCTGAGGCGTATGTTAATGCAGGGTGAACGGTGGAGATGCCTTTGAAGGCATTCCATGCTGCTCTCTTCCTCCTGCGCAGCTCAGGTTTTAGGTCGTTCATCATGTTGATTTCTCGACCTAAGTAGATTGTTTTCCTACTTCTTTTTTTTTTTTTTTTCTTTTTTTTTTTTTTTTTTTGCACTTTTTGGGTCACGCCGGCAATGCTCAGCAGTTATTTCTGTCTCTGCACTCAGGAATTACTCCTGGCAGTGCTCAGGGACCATATGGGATGCCGGAGATCAAACCTGGGTGGACCACATGCAAAGCAAAATCCCTACCCACTGTGCTGTCACTCCGGCCCCCCTTTTTTTTTTTTTTTTTTTTTGCTTTTTGGGTCACACCCAGCAATGCTCAGGGGTTTCTCCTGGCTCTGCACTCAGGAATCACTCCTGGCGGTGCTCAGGGACCATATGGATGCCAGGGATCGAACCCGGGCCGGCATGGGCCGGCGGCGTGCAAAGCAAACGCCCTACCCGCTGGGCCATCACTCCGGCCCAGGCCCCTCTTTCTTTCGTGTGATGGAAAGAGGGTTGGAGGTTTGGGGGCCACGCCCAGTGGTCTGAGCTGCTGACATGGTGCTGGTGATGAGGCCTGGGGTGTGTGGAGGCTTCACGCCCCAGCGCGCCGTACCCGGGGTAACACAGCCATGCAGTGCCTGGGGTTGAAAGAGAGAGCCTTGTGCTTGCTGGGCCTGAGCTCCAACCCTTTGGTGTGTCTCCTAATCGGGAAAACTGATTTGTGTTGTTCGTAATGATCATGCAGCAGATTTGAAAAGGAAATTTCTTCAGAAGTAGGGCAGGAATCCTGTAAGCGCTCCTGAGGAGAAGTAAAGGTTCTTCCCCCTTTGCTGCCTTCCCCCCACCCCCGAGCCTGCATGAGTTTCTGAAGTCCTGCCATAGAGTGACTTCAGCCGGGTGCGTACAGAAAGGACCCCCTCCCTGAGAAATCTCCTATCCACAGAACCTTTGTTACTGTTCTGTTTATTGGCTTGCAGAAATTTGTTTATAATGGAAGTTATACGATTTTGTGATTTCCTTCTTTCACCTAATACAGTGAGCATGTATGCCCACCATTTCCCAGGACTAAGAAAATGCAATAGTTTCCTTCATAGAAATCAGTTTCTCCTTTGATGCCGCTATAGGTGGTTTCCATGCTGATCTGCTCTGGGGACGCACATTGTGGCCTGTTCTCTTTGATGGCTACATGTTCCTCTTTGGTGGGGTGAGGAGACTTGAGAAGTCAGAGTGTAGTGGGTGAGGCTCCGGCCTCACCAGCCGCTCCCCCGGCCTTGATCACTGGCACCCGTATGGTCCCCTGAGCGCAGACCACAAGTCAGCGCTGAGTGTACTTGGGTGTGGCCCAGAGAACAAAAAACATTTCATTTTTAAAAAAGTGAAGGAAATGCTTGTCCATACATGTTCACTGCTTCTTTGCATTTTTCCCGTGACAAAGCGGTTTGCAGCCTCTGATGACCTCCCTCTTACAGGTTGGCCCGCATCCTCGTCCGCCTCCCGGCACTCAGGCTCATGAGCTCCAACATAACAGAAGAACTGTTCTTCACTGGTCTCATCGGCAACGTCTCGATAGACAGCATCATCCCCTACATCCTCAAGATGGAGACCGCAGAGTACAACGGGCAGATCACGGAGCCAGCCTATAGTGCCCACCCGGGCCAGGGCCTCCCGGGCCTCCTGGACCGCTTGCGCGCAGATCACTGATGGTACTTTGGTATGTGCAGCTCTGTCCGATGTCTTAGCCATTTCCTGCCTGGTTTCTTCTCTGTTGTTAATCCCAGAAAATAACAACTAAAAAGACTAGTAGGATTCTTTCCTGCAGTCAGAAATTTCTTAATGCCTTTTGATGAAGCAGCAGGTCTTCGAACAATCTTTTAACTCACTTTGTACTCAGAAATTCTCAAAGGGCAAAAAACGCAAACAGAATTTTATAATATCAGAGACTAGTATTAAAACTAAAAAGAACCTAAGAGAACAGTATGTGTGTATATATATATATATTAAAAATGTCCTTGGAATTAATAGCTACTAATTACCAGGGTAATGATATTAGCACTTTCTAAGCACTTCTTCGCAGTGCGGATGTTCACAGCCTGCGGCCTGTGAGCAGAGCAAATGGGAGCCTCTTGGCAATGCTGATGATCTCGGTGAAAACCAGCAGGGGCAGGAGACAATCACTCGGAAGGAAGCGGCAGCCCCGCCTGCACACGGCGTGCTGCGAAGTGCCGGGAACAGACGAGACTCGAGTCTGCAGCCGAGAGTGCGGAGCTTGGCTGTGCACCACCTAGCGTTGACCCGGACAGGTCAAGGGGCGCCCCTCTCTGGGCACCCTGATGCCTGGTTTTCAGGATGGGATTGCAGCCAGTCAGCCGTAACTGCCACTTCCTGCTGCAAGCCCTCCACCACCAGGAGATGAGACTTCGAGGCAAAGCGTGCCGGGCGGGCGGTCTGAACCCTTTGCACAGGACTCCGGGCACTCACTGTTCAGGCAGACCACTTGAGGGCCAGCCTGTGGCCAGGGAAGCTGACGGGAAGGTTCCTTTGTTGACCGTCCAGCCACCTCAGAGCCTGCTGCGGCATCTTCCCATGGTGCTGGCACGTCGTCCACTTCCCCAGTGCCAGCCAAGCCCCGGCGCCGTCGGACAGTGCAGCAGCAGGTGCCTGCTCAGAACACCTGAATCCCACCTCTCCTCTGTTGGCGGTCGCTACCGAAGCAGCAGGAGCTGGAGAGAGCAGCCAGAGGTTTGGGGGAGACGAGGCGGCCACAGGCACGGCCCGGCCACAACCGGGCAGGATCTTCCTCTTTTCTCTCGGATGGCCCAGATGAAACCAGTGCAGAGCTGTTTGCAGCTCTTGCCGCTTGGCTCAGAGGAGATCCCGAGGTGGGCTAGGGCAGCCGTCTCAGAGGAGATCCCGAGGTGGGCTAGGGCAGCCGTCTCAGAGGCCTCCGTCAAGGTTCCGGGGCGTCAGCAGCACTTTAGGAAAGGCAGTGGAGGCTTGAGGAAGGGACGCTATCTCCCGTTTCCAGACTCCCACTGGGATTTAGAAAGAAGTAACCTGTTATAAAGTGATGGAAAAGAGTTCTCTGCTTTTCTTCTCGTTTTGCCAGTTTACAATTATGGTTTTCTAGGTTTGAAATGATGTAAATGTCAAAATTCAGGCGAAAGCCAGCTCGGTGGGTTAGCGCAGGTCTCCAGCGTGAGCATGTGAAGGCTGGAGCTGAGGCATCCCCGAGCCTCTCTTCGTGCCCTAGCACTGGCCTGTCTCCGTGGCCTCTCTTGACCGTCTGAGCGGTTCCCTCGGGTATGTCCACCCTTTCCACACCCCCCATAAGGCCCAGAGCTCTGTGTTGCCGCCAGGTCCGCCAGATGAGTCAATGGCGGCTCCAGGAGCCCCAGGGCCGCGAGGCTGTTAGACTCTAAAGTATTGGGGGGCTGAGCAGACTCCCCAGAGGGCCCGGCGACATCTGCTGTTGGGAGGGAAAAGCCAGCAGGAAGCTCCGGCGCTTCTCGGAAAGTGCCGTGGGGCGGGAGGGATGCAGCTCCAGCCTCTCGTCTGAAGGGCTCTTCCCGCGCCCCCGCCCTCTCCCGGCTTGGAACACTCACTTGTTTCCCGGATCCTTCTTGGCCTTACTCTGAAGTGACCTTTTCCTAAAGGATCATGTCCACATGACCTGAATTCACTGTCCCTTCATTCTGAGCTCGGGCTGCAGTCAGGCGAAGGCAAGCCCCGAGCCTGTCTTCAGAGGGGCCCGACCAGATGCACGAGCAGCTTTTGAGAGCCTCGGTTTAGTGACGTTAGACCCCCGGCCACGGGATGCGGGGCAGCAGGTCTCGTGCCCCCGAGACTCGTGCTGAGCCGGCCAACCCGCGCCTCCAGGAAGCGGCCACCTCGCACCGTCGCGCTGCAGCTGCGGTTAAAGCTTGTGGAAAAGAACGGGACGGAATGAGATGCTGGGACAAGAAGCGGCTTAGAAAAAGACCAAATTACTTAAGCAAAATACTCCTTTTACTGTTATTCCTGGGAAGTTTTTAAGGAAGTACCTTCCCGTCCCCTCATTCGAGATGTATATGTGTGTGTTGGGGGAGGGTTGTGTTATTTATTATCTGAGGCTATTGTTTGGGGTTTTCTTAGGGTTTCATGTTTTGGTTTCCGGTGTAGTCATGTGTAAGATGAGTTACATGATGCCCTGTTGTTCTTGTGTCAGTATTAAATGTGGAGGGTAGTGGGCGCCCGTCCCCGTCCCTGGGAGAATGCTGGGCTCCCACGTGTGTGGCGGCTGCTCAGAAGCGGGAGCGATGGAGCCACACTGCGCAGGCGTGGCTGGTCAGGAGCCGGGGTGCTGGCGGGCCTGGCGCTTTACTCCAGGTGGGAGGGGTGACCCACGTTCCCTGAATTGTTAGGAACATGGCTGGCACAGTGGTCTCGCTCCTGTCCGCCCTGGTCACGGCTGCTTGTCCAGTTTCCAGTGGAGATGTTCTCACGTGCAATGGGCTGCAGGCAGCATTCAGTGTCTTAAGCCTAGGGCTTGACAGGGTCACTTTAACTGGGCTCTGGAGTCTAGGCTCTTTGGGAACGCCTCTCACTCAGACGCGTTTCTGTGCCGGCCCCAGCTGGAGTTTTTGAGTCTTTGGCCCACAGGGTTCTGGCCTCATGGGCCTCCCATCAGCAAGCTTGTCCACGTGCAGCCCCGGGCCCTTCAGAGGCTCTGCGTACAGACCTGTGGGCCGTCTGACTGATGAATGTATATGTTTATAGCTCTACGGATGTACAGTGTATATAAATTATGTGTACATAGATGTATATTGTGTATACAGATATGTAGCCGAACTTTCCTCATGGTTGAGTCTGATTCAGTCACACAGGGAAGCTCTGTGGGTGGCCCGGCTCCTCAGCAGGGGGCGCTCGTGAGTGGACCCAGGGCTGGGAAGGGTCCATGCGACCAGGCAGTTCTGGACGAAGTGGATGCCTTGGTGAACAAGGACACTTTGGGGGATGCACGGGCCAGAGGCTGTGAGAGTCCATCCAGGGCCCCAGAGCAGCCCACACTGCCTGCCCCGAGTGCCCGTCGGGACAGGGACTTTAGGCAGAGCGTGCCGGCAGGGGTTTGCCAGGCGGGGACCTCACTGCCGTTGCCTGAGATTAAACCAGCTCTAAGGCCAGCTGCAGGGCATCGCCTCCCAAGTGTTCCTGTAAAACAAGCATGAATGTCGATGGCGAACTCACAGCATAGCAGCTACTCATCCGAAGTACTTTGCTAACTAGGTCCTAGCATGTGAGTGAAATCTACTGACCTAACTCCTTCCTATAAATTAGATTTTTTTCCTAACTAGAATTGTATTTTAACACGGAGATGTGCGCCCTGAAAGCTACAGATGCCGTATTTTCCTTGTCCAGGTCTAATCTGATGAATCCCCCTAATCGGGCTTTAAACTGAGACACGCCACTCGGGAGGCAGGGCCCAGCCCAGCGGTAGTTGCCCATGGATCTGGTAAGCAGAGCCTGACCAGTGCAAGGGGCGAGCACCGGCCAGCAGCGAGACCAGCACGGAGCCAGCCGCGGACGCCCTTCAGCCATGGGTGGCTTTTCCCTGGCGGGCCGCTTCCGGAGAGCGCAGCACGCGGTGCCTTTGGCGAGCCGCGGGTCATTTAGCCTCTGCACCCCTCACTGCAGATGGCAAAGCCCCGGCTGTTTAACCAGCCTCGTCCAGGCCTCGTCCAGCTGTGATTGACCACCCGCCCCGTGCCCCTGCCTGTCGTGACAATCACACTATTAACGGCTTTCCGGTTGGAATACGAGCGGAAGCTTGGCAGACCCACAGACTCTTCCTTTGGGGCTGTGTTAACAGCAGTCTAAGCATTAAACTGGGAGCTTCAAAAAGCATCTGGGGCGGGGGTGTGTGTGGGGGGGGGGAGATTTGTATACCCAGCTGTACTTTCAGTTAAGAAGCCTTAACTGAAATGTTGGTGTTTCAATATTTATACATACGGCATAGAAAAGATGCTGTTAAATGCTGGAAAAAGTATTCAGCAACATTTGTCAGATGACAGACTTTGATAAAGTTTAATCTTTGGATAACATTGGGAATAAATAGACTTTACATTAAAAAGGGTTTTCCTTTAGGAGTAATGATCTCTTTAGTGACCGGAGTACCCGTGATGCAGAGCCGCTGCCTCCTGCAGCCCAAGTGCCGGGCCGTCCCTCCAGCCTCTCCGGCCCGTTACCTTGGAACCAGTGTTCAACTAGTTTTATAACTAAAAAAAAGCTGCACATTTTTCATAGTTTTTACCTGTAGTTGGGAACCTCTGTTAAAATGTAGCTGCATTACCAGCTCTTTTGAAAGATGTCTGTTAAAAGGAAAATTCAGGTGTTGGATTTTCTTGGGACCGCTTCTGTAACCTTTCCCCTTTGCATTATATTGTTTATGCCGTTACATTTTAATTCCAGGTTTAAAATCTGTTCAAAGCTGTAGCTTGAAATCAGCTTTGTTTATGTGATGGCATTTAAATTTCAAAAAAGAAAAAAAGCATGTTCTTTTTAAATTGAATTTTATATCTAATCATTGTCTTCAGTCCTGAAGAATTTGCATTGTTGTGTTTGTATATAGAGTATCGCAGTGCATGGGTTAGCTTTATGCATTTTATTAAATGCTGTTTCAGTGTGGCATTATTGTTGTGGCTTAATAACTACCTAAAGGTTTATACTATTAAAGTGAAGAAAGGCTCGCGCATCTGCTCCTCATTCCCGCCTCGCTGCCGACGGTGGTCAGGGCGCACAGCACCCCGCCTGCTCCCAGGACCACCCGGTGCTCCCCTGGCTCGCGAGTGCCACCTGTCAGGCCACTCCTGGGGCGGGAGCCACACACCCCTCCTGAACCCAGCGCGGGCAGACGGGCAGGGCAGGGCCGGACGCCTGGCCAGTGGCTCCCTTCTGAGGTCAGGTGCTGTGGAGGAAAGTGTCTCCGGCTCCGGCGTCTCCCGTCCTGAGCATTGCGGCTGCGCCGGACTCTTGGCCGGGGGCAACCCAAGACCCTCAGCGGCTCTGCCTGTAGTGTTCACCTCAGGGTTTGGTTATGCCGCTGAAAAGAAACTCACTAAAGAGAAAACTGCCTCCTCGTGGCCTGTCCCAGGAGCCACCCCTGCAGACGCAGGTCTCTGAGGGGCGTCAGCGGGAAGGGGGTGCCCAGCCCACAAAGGCCCTGCCAGCAAAACAGGGTCTGCTGCGTGCTGAGGCCCAGGCGGGTGCCAGGACCTCCATGCCAGGAGCCAGCACCCCGTGAATGGAACTTCCTGACAGCCAGGGCTGAGCGCAGGCAGGCATGGAGGGAGCCTGGGTGGGTTCAGGCACCTCGAGGCGGGACAGCAGCGGGTGTGGCCGCTGTTCCTGGCTTCTCCCTGCCCGGCCTAGTCAAGGCTGAGGAGCCCCAGGCCACTGGGCAGACCCGCCCAGCCCCTCCGGAGTGAGGGGGTTAGGAGGAGCGGGGGCCGCGGGGCTCTGTAAGGCTGAGCTCTGGGGCCAAGCACTGGCCTCGCATGCAGCCAACCCTGTTCACATCCAACACCACATTCGGCCCTGGACAGTGTCTGAGTACAGGGCCAGGAGGTACCTGACCACCCCAGGCCCCTGAACGGTGGGTGCTGCACGAAAAGCACGCCAGAAAATCACCTCAAGAACCTGTCTGCACGGGGTCCATAGCACCCCACAGACAGCTCGGGCTTCCCGAGTGAAGCTGGAGACTGAGCAAGGGGAGCCCAGGAAAAGGGCCTCCCGCCCCCCCTCGGCCACGCCAGAGGCGCACAGCTGGTGCCAAGGGGGTGAAGCTTTTATTGGTCAGCAGCAGCCCGACTGCCCTCAGTCACGCGCACACGGCTTGGCCTTAGTCCTGGGCACTGGCGCTGAGACTTGCTCGGTACTTGCCCGTCATCTCCTTGGGTAAGGGCACCAGGCCTGGGCAGGGCACCTGCCCTTCCACCTGGCACATGCACTCCCGAGGCAGTACTTGGGGGCCGAAGTGGGCCGGGTGCGAGAGCTGCATCTTCTCCTGCTCTTCTTGCTTCAGGGTTTCCCTGACAGCAGAGACGGAAGGTGTGAGCAACGCGCACTGCGCCTCTGGAAAGGGGCTGTCAGCAGGGGGCCGGGCCTGCCCCCGCAGCCTTCCTGGGAGAGGAGGGGATGGACACGGGGCAGCACAAACAGGGCAGCGCCCACTGCTTCCACAAGGGCCCCACCCAGAGCCAGTGGCGTCCAGACACCCAACACAGCTAACAGACTGGCTCTAAGCCGCAGTTCCGCAGGGGGGCCAGAGCAGGCGCACAGGCCAGAGGGACGAGCTGCTGAGTGGTCACTGACAGCATCGGCCAAGCCTCAGAACCAGCCTCCAGCTGGCCCCTGCTCTAAGCTCTCGACCCGCAACTCACTCGGTTCCCCCACCTTCCCCCCTAGCAACTAGTCTCCCCCCACACAGCTCACCTCAGTCTCCCCCACTTACTGTCTTCCCCCAACTCACTCGGTCTTCCCCAAGATCTTCTTGATGTGCGCCATGATCTCCTTGTTGCTCTTGGTCTCCACATCCACCAGTACCTGCTCCCCAGAATCTGGAATTGGGAAGCAAAGGGGAAGAAGAAAATGCAACAACTCAGTACGCTCCTCAGTGCGGTGCAATCTGGGTTCTCAATGCAGGGACAGAAATGCTGGCTCAGGGCTGTCGCTGCAGCCTGAGTTGACCCCAGCAATGTGGGCCCCCAGCTAGTCTGTTGACATGACCCATATGCTAACTACTCTGCCTTCTATAAGCAGATAAACTGGGTCCGTCTACAAAATGTACTATGTCGTGGGGAAGAAGTCCCCGTTCGCGGATACGTGTGTTAAGACGCGCTGCCCCACACTGCCTTGCGCACACCCGACCCTACAGATCTGCGGCACTTGATACAGTCCCTGAGCCCAGCCAAGTATGGCCAAAGACCAACAAACAAAGTCATCCGCCCCACACATGCGTATTAACTGAGTCTAATCTCTATCAAAACCGTCGGGGGCAGAGAGTGGATCAGGCTGAGGGCATGCAGGCCTGGGATAATCACTGGCCCCACGTGGTCCCAAACACTGCCACGAGCAACCCAGGTGCGGCCCCTGAAGGAGAATCTCAGGTGCGTTGTCCCAGGAGCGCGAGGGCGGGAAGGTCTGGGCCCCACTCCACCCAGGTAGAAGCGCAGGAAGGGGGACGGCGTCATGTTCTTGAACATCAGGATCTGTACCCAGGGGTTTTTGTACTGGATCTGAGGGACGTTGAAAAAGACGAATTTCCTGAAGAAAGCAAGAAACTCAACTGCATGAGGTTTCCCTGTTGCTGTTTCTGGGCCTTTCCTGGCAGTGCTCTGGGGTCACTCCTGGTGGGCAGGGGCGGGGGTACCTAATGGGGAGCAGGGGATTGAACACTGGTTGGCTGCAAGCAAGGAAAGCTCCTATCTGCTGCCCTATCCCTCCGGCACCTAAATATTAATATTATTAGTGTTCGGGTAACATCTGACGGTGCTCCGGGATATCCCCAATAATTCCTGGTCTGGACGTGCTCAGGAATCACTCCTGGCAGTGCTCAGGGCCCGGTGCAGGATGCTGGGGACCAAACCGGACTTGGCCTCTCGGAAAGCAAACACGCTCCAGCCCCTAGATCCTAATATTTCTACCCATTCCCCCTCCCTCCCGCCGCTTCGCTCGGTTTCCGCGCACCACGCACACGCTTTGCGGAGGCACAGGGATCCCCAAACACTGGTGCCGCGGCTGGTGCTGTCACGGTGCGGCTGTGCCCGAGACGGGCCTGCGAGGGGCCAGCCAGGAAACGCGGCGGTGGCCGGCGCGGTACCCCACAGCCCTGCTCTGGGGGTCGGCGCTGGGGCGCGAGCTCGGCACGCAGGTGGCCCCGGCCGACCCCAGCGCTGCACCCCGCCAGTGTTGGCGCGGAATTAAACCAGTCGGAGGCGTTAACAAAACACGCTATGACTGGCAGCGGAGAAGGGAAACCCACGTTAAGAACCTCGGTATCTTCCCCAAATCATGTAAATCGTGATGGTGGCGGGGTCACGCGTAAAGCAGCGAGCAAACCCTGCCTTATATATGCGGGCCGGGCAGCCCCGCTGACCCCTGGCCCCCATGGTCCCCGGTGAGGCCAGCCCCTCCTTCTGGTGGGCCACGCTCGGGCAGCTCGGCCTGCAGCACGGGGGCCACTGTCGGGGGCCGTGACCCGGGCAGTGTCCACCCCTCCTGGAAGGACCGGTCAGAACCCGACATGGGAGCCTCCGGGAGCCCGCGGACTCCCCAGGCAGAGCGGGGCGCTGGAGCCCGCCCGGGCAGGGCTGGGCTGGGGTTCGGGGCGGTTCGGGGAGGTCCGGGCCGGCCCGGGTGGCTGCAGCGCCGCGCGCGTCCAGGGGTCGCGGGGCCCGCACTGACCTGGCGCCCTCGCCCCGCTCCCCGCGCGTGTTGTAGTTGACCGTCATGACCTTCACCGAGTCCTTGAACACTATGTCCCCCTGGCTCAGGTACTGCAGCGTGCGGCGGATCGGGAAGCGGCCCTTCATGGGCATGGCGGCGGCGAGGCCTGGCCGGGGCGCAGCGCCCAGGCAGCACCGAGCACCCGCGCGGCCTCACGCCCGACTCGGGCCGCCCCGGCGCCGCCACGCCCCCTTCCGCCACGCCACGCCCTCTATCCGCCACGCCCCTTCCGCCACGCCACGCCTGTGCGCCACGCCCCTTCCGGTTCCGCCCCGCGGGCAGCGCGCGCAGGGGGCAGTCTGGGACCTGCAGTCCGCCGCGTCCGGCTTGCGGGGGCGCTTGTCCTGCTGCCGTCGAAGTTCCCCCGCGCGGAAAGGAGCGTCTCCCCGCGAAGGGAGTCAGTTTCCCTTCTTTTGTTGTGTGGGTCACGCCCAGCGACGTCCAGGGGTTCCTCCTGGCGGTGCTCGGGGGCCAGCTGGGAAGCCGCGGTCGCGCCGAGCGCTGGCCCGGTGGGCCTGGAGAACCCCGCGGGAACCTGGAGCCGGTTCGCCCCGGGCCCGCTGCCGCTGCTTATTCGGCCGCGAAGGGATTTGCTTCCAGCCTCTCTTCAGAATGGTGATTGAGCGGCAGACGGCTAACACGGGCTCAGAAGATGTCTAAAAACACTAGGAAAGTGTCGGGACCGCAGCCCCCGGCGCTCGCTGAAGACCCTCCCGCCCCGCCGGAAGACGTGGGTGCGGGGCCCGCAGGCCCTTCCGGAGCAGCAGCCGCTCCCGTGCGGGCCCGGCTAGGGTACCGGGGCTCTAGTCGGGACCGTGAACGGGCTGTGCAGCGCCAGGGTCGTGCTGGCCCTGCCCGGTTGCCGTCGGCGCCGTCCCCGCACGGCCGCTCTTGGGGCGGGCGACCCTCCCGAGGCCCGTGGGAGGCTGAGCTGACGCAGGACCCGCACATTGCCTCCATTTCTGCACCTTGTGGTGAGGCGGCGAGACCGAAAGGGGTCCTGGCTGTGTGAAGGCTCTCACAGCGCGGAACTCCCCCGCCGCGTCTCTCCGAGGCCAGACGGCAGCACCCAGCTCGCTGGTTATGGAGGAGGCAGGGCGCCCCGTCACCCGTGACCCCGCCACTCGCACACAGAGCAGCCAGTATCTAGTTTTATTTCCGGAGGCTCCGACATGAGGCCCCGGAGCAGCGCACGCGCATCCATGCCCCTAAGCGGACCGCACCAGCTGCCCGTCCGCGGCCCGGTCCCCAGCAGCTCCTCTCGGGGTCCGCTACTGCCGCGCCCCGTCCGACCTGGCGCACAGCTCGCATGAACTCGGGGGGCATTCCGGTATCTGAACAATGAAGACAAGCGCACCAGCAGGGGTGAAGGACACGAGTGTTAAGGGAAAGGCCGGCCTCAGGCCGCTGCACGCGGGAGCCCTGGAGGAAGCGCAGGGCAGGCACCCGACTGCGGTGCCAGCAAAGGCGTCTGTTCCCAGATCTTAACCCGCTTGGGAAGCCCAACTTTGCGCCCAAGTGAATCCTGGAGAATGGTACGGATGAGGGACAGAAGACCCTGGAATAACGACAGGCGGGATTCAGTCACATCAGAGGATCTGAGTTTGGTTTAGTATACTTAGTGACACCTGGTTAGTTTCAAATGTTTCTTATATGTTGTTCTCAACACTTACTTACAAATTGCTGCCTGGGGCTGAATTTAGGGAAAGGGCGTGTTTCAGTAAACTAACCCTGACTGAAGTCACCAGCTGAGGAATTCCCGCTAAGAAGTGATGTGCTGGAAAGTTGCTTGTGAAACTACCGGCTTTTCAGCGCGGAGCGCTCAGAGAGAGGTGGGAGACCGAGAAAGGAGGGGCAGCAGCCATCGCAAAACCTTCCAGAATAACCCAGGCCGTGCGCCTCGAAGAGGCCTAACCCAAACATGCGAGATACCTGGGTGCCAACATCCCCGCCCGACAATCACCAAGAGCTCAGCTGGCGTCAGGAACCCACTCACAGACCAGAAGCAAGCGGAAAGGATCCTCCCCGCTTCCCCATCCCTCAACATAGGGCCTTTTATTCCACCATACGGTCCAGAGGGTAGTAAACAAATGTGAATAGTGTCAAGAGTACGGGTTGGTTCTCTCCAGAATGTAACAAAATGAGTTTCAGCTCACACACCAGAAAGCAGCAAGAGTGTGACCCGAGTTAGTGAAGGGGATTTAAAGTGACTAGTGGTCAGATATTGTTCATTCATTAACAAGCTGAATCACAGGAGCTCTGCCCGGAGGAGCTCGGCAGATGCCCTATCAGCAGTGTTTCTCCAGAGAAGGCCACGAGGCCCCCAGAATATTGCAAGGTACAAAGGTAAAAATCAAAACTCACATACATGGGGGCCGTGGCACAAGACTAAGGAGCCAGCCAGCAGGACAGGCCCACAGATAGCGTTTCCTTTCTGTGGTCAAAGGGGGTTAAAGGTGGACAAAGGAGGTCAAAGGGGACGACCGTTAGAAAAGGCTGAGAAACACTGAGTTACGTGACGTTCCTGGAAGCAAAGCTCGGAGCTACATTAACAATTTCCCTTTTTTCGGGGCCGGAGCGATAGCCCAGCGGGTAGGGCGTTTGCCTTGCACGCAGCCGGCCTGCTGGCCTGGGTTCGATCCCGGCATCCCATATGGTCCCCCAAGCACCGCCAGGAGTAATTCCTGAGTGCAGAGCCAGGAGTAGCCCCCTGAGCATTGCCGGGTGTGACCCAAAAAAGCAAAAAAAAAAAAAAAAAAAAAAAAAAAACCCATTTCCCTTTTTGTCCTTCGCGAGCGAAGAGGTCAAGTGCCTGGTGCTTCCAGAACGACCCTGCGCTGTGCCTCTTCCAACACGTTTAATACTAAACGGTAGCTTGCCAGGGTCCCCGGGAGGACACGAGTGCCACAGGGACAGCTGACCACAGCCCTGAGAGTCATTTTTCCCGTTCAGGGCTGGGGGGGCAGGACTGGGCCACATCCAGCAGTTCTCAAGAGGTTATTCCCAACTCTGCCCTAGAGATCACTCGGGGTGCCAGCTTCAGCTGGGGGCTGCAGGCAGGAAGCGCCTCACCTCCTGTGCTAGCCCCCTGGCCCAAATTCTGTTATCTCCTGAGAAGAAAGCGTCTGCTCTCCTGACGTGCTCCACAAAAGCCTGCCGTCACTCCTAAACCACAGACTGGGGACTTGGAACAGGCCTCGGTCAGTTTTGCCAAAGCCCTAGAGCAAAAGTTCTCAAGCAAGAGCCATGTGGGTCCCGGTGGGTCTCCAGGATATTCCAAAGGAGCCACAGGTGTGGGCCAGGGATTAGAGCGGAAGACTAAGGGTACGATGGGTGGGCACAAGAAGGAAACCAGGCCAGAAGAGGGAGGGCCGCCACAGGGGTGACAGCATCAGTCCTATCCTGGGAGACAAAATGGAAAGTCTTCTAAAGGGAAAATACAATGGAAAGAAAAACTGGGATCAAGGGACTTGCTGCTAATTCTGTTCCTAAGTCCCTGTTTTCTGCCCAGTGCAGCAGGAAGGCGCCACACACAGGAAGTAAACCTCCCTCAGCAGCACCTTCACCCCCCCCCGGCCCTCGGGGCTGCCGTCAGTCCGCGCCCCCTTCTGCCTGGCCAGCGTGCGCTTCAGCTCCTGCAGGTTCTCCGTCAGCACCTCCACCTCGTCCAGGCGGCCGCACTGCTTGGCGCCAAAGATGTACGCCTTGATGTTGTCGATCTGCTGGAGGAGCAGCTCCCCGTCAATGAGCGCGTCCGCCTCGGCCCACTGTCGCTGTCCAGCTCGAGGGGGTTGGTGCCCACGGCCTCCCTCGAAGGGGTTGCGCCACCAGCAGGGCTTGAGGGCGTCTGGCGCGGATGCTCGTCCTCCTCCTCGTCAAAGGGGGTTCGGGGCCGGGCTGTGCGTGCCAGCGAATGGATTCCCCTGCCGGGTTCTCCTCGTCGTCGTCATCCTCAAAAGGATTGTACTCTTTGCCCTTGAGGGCCGAAGGGGCCTGGGGAGAGCCTGCTGCAGCGGGGCTGGCGAGGTCTTCGTCAAAGGGGTTCAGGGAGGGCACCTCATTCTGCTGTGACATGGTGCTGGGGGGGAAGAAGTCCAGGCCGCCGACGGGCTCAGGCGCTGAGCTGGGTGAAGGGGTCTGCGGCGCGGCGTGGCTCTGAACAGGGGGTGGTGTCTGGGTCCACAGCGTAAGGCGGGTGGCGCGCTGCTTCGCGCGGAACGCGCCAACTTCCCGGAAGTCCAGCGACCGAGTCCGCGGCGTGCAGCGAGGCCGCCTGCAGCTGTTCCCCGCTCACGCTCCCACTCGCGCGCCCGCAGCATCTGCAGCTGCTGGCGCTGCAGGTCCTCCTCCTCGGCCTGCCTCCGCGACAGCTCGATGGCGGCGCTCCATCTGCTGCTGGTCATACTGGTCCTGCAGCTGGCGCAGGTTCTCCTGCAGCGCGCATTCGCCATCGGCGCGGCCCGCGGCCTTGGCCTGCCCGATGAAGGAGGTGATGTTGTGGATCTGCTGGAGCAGGGGTCCGCGTCTTCGTTCTCCCCTGGCCCCGGACAGCGCGAGCCAGCCCTCAGCCTTCCCTCAGGGTTGTGGGGCCCCGACGAACCGAAGACACGTCCCCGTTGGCCGCACCGCTTGTCACATCGCCCCACTTTTCCTCCAGCCTTCGCTGAGACTCCAGGGCGGCCTGTGGGGGCACCAAAAAAGCAAAGAGAAGCGAGCGGTCACCGGGAGGCCGGCAGAGCTGCGGAAGAGGTGACCACAGCGCCCGGCCCTCACCTGACTCTCCAGGATCCTCTTCCGCTCCATCTCCTCCTGCCTTTTCTTCTTCAGCTCCTCAAACTGTTCTTTGGTCGGCAGTGACATCAAACCCAGCAACTTCTCCTACAGGGAGGCACAGGCAAGTTTACAAGTAAACCCTTTCAGGAAAAGAAAACGAACCTAAAGCCCCATGGGAAATCTCTTAAGCGACCCTCAGAGAGCACCTGGAAGGACAGGGCGGAGAGGCGCCAAGCGCGCCTCCTGACCCACCGACCACCACGGCCCGCAGGGGCTCTGCCTCAGCACTGACGCCCTTTTCTTGTCCACCCCTGCTCCAGGCGCCACCACCCCGGCCCTGCCTCCAGCTCTCCACAAGTTCCAACACCTACATACCATTTCTCCTCTGGGCCTTTTCTTTTCTTTTTCTTTTTTTTTTTTTTTTTTTTTTTTGGGGTCACACCGGCAATGCTCAGGGTTTCTCCTGGCTCTGCACTCAGGAATTACTCCTGGCAGTGCTCGGGGACCATATGGGATGCCGGGATCGAACCTGGGTCGGCATAGGCCGGCCACATGCAAGGCAAACGCCCTACCCGCTGGGCTATCACTCTGGCCCTCCCTGGGCCTTTTCATTCGTGGTACGGGGCAGACACTAATGCAGCTGGCCTCCGCCCATCAGCTCTGAGAGGAGCCAGAAAGGGAGTGACTGGGACCCTGCACCCAGAAGGGAGTGACTGGGACCCTGCACCCAGAAGGGAGTGACTGGGACCCTGCACCCAGAAGGGAGTGACTGGGACCCTGCACCCAGAAGGGAGTGACTGGGACCCTGCACCCAGAAGGGAGTGACTGGGACCCTGCACCCAGAAGGGAGTGACTGGGACCCTGCACCCAGAAGGGAGTGACTGGGACCCTGCACCCAGGACCCTTGCTCTCATCGCTTATTCGCCTGGAAGGATTCACCCATGGCATTCTCAGGGGTGCTCAGAGGCCCCAAGAAGCCAGGAATGAAGCCCAGAGCCCTGTGCATGCAGCGGATGCGTGCCAGGCCTCTGAACTCACGCTGGTCCCACAAGGGCTGAGGTAGAAACTTCCTACATTAGTTCTGCCCTTGAACAATCACCATTTCCTCCCAACCAGTGGCCAAGGCGATTAGAGATTCACCGAATCATAGAACTCCATGACATGTTCAAAAAGGGAAAGGGGAAAGATGGTGTGTAGTGAAGGTGGTATTCTGCAGCCGTTTAAAGGATAGCTACCGAGGACTATGTGAAAAAGTCTTTGCAGGGGGCCATAGAGATAGTCCAGTGGGTAGGGCCATGGTTACCCACAGCTGACCTGGGTTCCATCCCAGGCACTCTATAAGATTCCCGAGCCTGCTAGGAGTGATCACTTAACTCACAGCCAGGGAATAAGCCCAGGCACCAACCAGACATGGCCCCCAAACTATAAAACAAACATCCCAACCCCCACACCACCTCTCTGTGGCTCAGGCAGCAGAGCACGTGCCTTCCATGTGTCAGGCCCATGGTCAGTCCCCACCTCGCCTGGGCACTGCTGGGCATCACCCTCGCCAGGCTCCTCTGCCCAGGAAGCATGTGTATGATCCACATGAGTGATGGAAAGATGAATCTGCAACTGTGCCCTGACGGTTCCCTTATGTATTAACAGCAGCAGCGAAGCATACTGGGCTCATAGAACTGAAAGCAGTTTTGGGGGGCTGAGGAAATGGTCCAGTGATCAGAAATGCACGCCTTGTTCGCATGAGGCTCCGAGTTCATTTCCCAATGCAGCACGGCACCACCAGGCCTGGAGGCCCAGAACCACCTCACCAGCCTAAGCACTGAGCTCTCGGCCCAGCCCAAGTGACCCCTGAGCTTTGTCATACCATTCAAAAAAGTAGCTTTACTTTTCTCTGAATCTAGACTTTTCCCTAAATGTGGCCAAATGTCTTCACAATCTTACACAAGAATAAACACACAAATAGAAACCACTAGCAGTCCTGGCTTCCAAGAGGCAGCAAGCAGGACAGGTAAGCGCGGTGGCGTGCCGCCCAGGGGACGGTACCGCCTACGAAGAGTGTCGCCGAGTATCTGATCATCCTCTGCAACCGCAGCGAGTTCGGGTGCGGCGGGGGTCCTGTTTCAAGCCCAGGGTTAGGATCTTCTTACTGAATTGGAGCAAACACACCGGCGTCATGGGTGCCATGCTTTCAGGCAGGGAGGACCGGCAGAGGCCCAACACAGCACGGGGCACACAGCTCCTACCTGACCATTGAAGAACAGCCACTCATCAGGGGCCACCTCCACAGGAGGGACCTGTGTGACCACCAGGGTCTAGAACAGGGAAAGGCCTGCGCTTGTTTTAATGAGCCTCCACTGCCGTGGCAGAGCCCCTCGGCTTGGACACTGGCCTCACCTTTTCAGCACACAGGGCCCAAGCATGAAGCCCAAGCACGTCTGTCTGCACGTGTTCAGACAGACCAGGATTCCTCATCTGGTGCTTCTTCCTACAGTGCTCTGCGATGGTGCTCCTGCCCCCTGCCCTTGCGATGGTGCTCCTGCCCACTGCCCTCTGTGATGATGCTCCTGCCCACAGCCCTCTGTGATGATGCTCCTGCCCACAGCCCTCTGCGATGGTGCTCCTTCCTACAGCGCTCTGCGATGGTGCTCCTGCCCACTGCCCTCTGCGATGGTGCTCCATCCTATGTATCAGAGGGCTGAGGGAAACAACCCAAACAGCCAGTCTGTGTCACGGTAGCTGCTGGGCTGGGGAAACTCCGCAGCAGCGCACATGCCCAGAGTGTATGAGGCCCAGAGTGCAATTCCTGGAACTGGTGGGTGTGTCTTCTCTTGGACAAAAATGCAGCTGTTCTGAAGAACCTGAGTTCCCATCCCAGCTGGACCACAGTTAAAATGGAGGATAAGCCCCTTCACTGGGTGGCTTTGAGAGAATACAAGACTTCCTCTGTGTGGAAATATCAGTGACTGACACATAGCTGAGGACAACTGCCAGTTCAGCGCCTAGTCCTTGCCCCGCAATGACCACTGGAAATCCCCTGTCTGAAGCTCCTGAGGAGGCCCGCAGGGAGCAGGCAGCCCCCAGCCTCCCCTTCACGCTGACACTGAGCTCAAGCCACCAGCCATGAAGCCACTTGGTTCCACCAGCACTCTGCCCCGGGCGCGGGGCATGACATCAGCTGACGGACTCACCTCAAGGCATCGATGAGCTCATACACTTTTTGTACTTCCACCCGGAGGTCACTGGCGTGTTCCAGACTGTACGTCGTCTCCCCAGCACTGAGGAGAGACCACAGAACTGTGTGAGTGTCGGCCCTCTGGCTGCGTGTGGGGATTCGCTGTCTGCAACTCTCGAGCACGTCTACTTTCCCTAACACTTTTCGTCCTCCTACTGAGCACACAATGGGGTTCACTAAATGAGTGGGGTTCACGCTAGCAGGGAAGAAAGACTTGACCTTTTCTCACCAGGAGTGGTTTCTCCCAAGTGGTGCTCAGGAGGACTGAAGGCCCCCCAGAAATATTTGTGGCAGGGGCCGGAGCAATAGCCCAGTGGGTAGGGCATTTGCCTTGAACGCAGCCGGCCCATGCCGCCCAGGTTCGATCCCGGCATCCCATATGGTCCCCGAGCACTGCCAGGAATGATTCCTGAGTGCAGAGCCAGGAGAAACCCCTGAGCATTGCCGGGTGTGACCCCAAAAAAGAAAAAAAATTTGTGGCTGACATGGCCAAAATCACCTCTTTATTTGGGAGGTGGGGCGAGGCCACACCCAGTGATGCTCAGGGTTACTCCTGGCTCTGCACTCAGAAATCACTCCTGGGGGTACTCGGGGGACCATATGGGATGCCGGGGGATGGAGGCCGGGTCAGCCACATGCAAGGCAAACACCCTCCCGCTGTGCTATCACTCCAGCCCCGCAGTGACCTCTTGGATCATGCAGTTGTGCTTTCGGCCCCCAGCACTGTTTTAGAGGACCGCGCTGCCAGAGCCTCAACCAGAGTTGGGCACATTCAAGACCTGCACCTACGCCCGTCCTACTGGCCCCAACAAACAGTCCCAGCTTTGCGAATCGGAACTGTCAGCTGAGTACAAGCAGCAATCCAACATGGAAAGAGCAGTCACAGCAAGTGTTGGCAAGAACATGGAGAAGGAGAAGCCCTTGGGCGCTTTATTCGCCACTACAGCCGGGAAACAGTCTGACCCTCCTCAGAAAGTTATAAGAGTGACTGTGTGATGCAGCCGGCCTGTGCTGGCCCAGGTTCGATCCCCGGCATCCCATATGGTCCTCCGAGCACCGCCAGGAGTGATTCCTGAGTGCAGAGCCAGGGAGTAACCCTGAGCATTGCCGGGTGTGACCCAAAAAGCGAAAAAATATAAATAAATTAATTAATTTAAAAAAGTGACCATGTGATCCAGCAGCTCCACCTAAAAGGATGACAATCTATGTTCAAAAAATATATGTACACAAATATCCATAGAATCACTCATAAATGTCAGGTGAAAATTAAATACAAATGTTCCTCAACAGACTGGCAGATAAGCAACAGTCTCTGGGGCCGAAAAGATGCTCACACAGGAGTTTAAGCACTTGCTTTGCACACAGCTGGCCCAGACCTGCTCCCCAGCAACGCTGATGGTCCAGAGCATCACCACAAGTGATCTCTGAGCCAAAAGCAAGCCCTGAGCACCATCAGGATGCCCTGATATGGACAAACATCGGAGGTGGCCATACAAGGTGATTTTATTCCTTCGTTCATATTAATGTCCCAGTAGGTAAACCCACAAGCTAAAAGTAGACTGGCTCTTTGCATGCATGAGAATTGGTTTGGTCCCTAGGACAAAAGAATGGAAGGAGAAAAAAATGTTGAGCAGTTGGTTCTGGAAAGAGTTGGGTGAGCATTATCTGCCAATGGGTGTGGGGTTTCTTATTAGAACATAACGATTATTAAATGATAGCAGAGGTGATGTGGAGTTTGTGAGCATACTAAAAGTCACTGACATATGCTTTAAAGGGATGAGTATACGGTAGACAGCTTTTATTTAATAAGAAACAGAACAGACTAGGTTTGGCCTATGGGTCAGAGTTTGCCAATCCCAGGTCTAGAGGAACTGCCTGCTCTATGCCCTGCACCATAATGCCAGCTCCACGGCACCTACATGTGGTGCGCACGAGGCAAGCTGTCTTTGCTCCTCTCCAGATGCCACTTCCTAAAACTGCTTAACCAAAACCCCTGAGTTCTCCCTGATCAAAACACACAGGATCGTAAGGGCTGTCCCATAGAAATAGCAACATGACAAAGATTCTCTAGTCATCACAGAAGAAAAACATGGCCAGAGTCGGGATGTCTATGTTAGCTGCTCTAGAACTGATCTAAAGGCCCAGTGCACAATTACCAGTGACGTGACAAACGTGAATAGAGCTTACTTTAACGACGCTGCCATCCTGATGTACTCAGGTGCCTTCAGGTCAACCTTCTCCATACAAAGTCGCAGTTTCTAAAAACAAAAAGGAAAGGTGAGTGGTGTATTCCACACACAGAAAAGTTCAGGGCACAGAGACAGTACAGGGGAGAAGGTGCTTGTCTTGCATGAAGCTGACCCTGGTCTGATCCTCAGTGCTGTATACGGTCCCAATAGCCACCAGGACCCCTTAGCATAAGCCCTGAGTAAGCCCTTAGTACCACCATGGGCCAAAAAGCAAAAGTAGGGGCCAGAGCAATAGAACAATGGGTAGGGCATATGTCTTGCATGTGGCCAACCTGGGTTCAATCCCTGACATCCCGTATGATCCCCTGAGCACCGCCAGGAGTAAGTCCCTGAGTGCAGAGCCAAGAGTAACCCCTGAGTACTGCCGGGTGTGACCCAAAAAGAGGGAAAAAAAGGCAAAAGTATGAGGGAGGAGAGGGATAAAGGGACAGAAGGAGGGAGGGAGGGAGGGAGGACGGTAGGGAAGAGAGAGAGGGAGGGAGGGAGGGAGGGAGGGAGGGAAAGAGGAAAGGAGGCAACAAGATACAGAAAATCCCTACCTGGAAGCTAGACTTTGAGGTGTATTTTTTCTTTCTAGGGGCCATACCTGGCTCTGTGTTAAGTGCTCAGGGACCACTCCTGGGGATGTTACAGGACCACAGGAAGTGAAGGGATATGCACCTTGAGGCATTAAGTGCCTTAATCTTTTATCATTTTTTGTTTTGTTTTGGGCCCATATCTGGCAATGCTCAGGAGTTACTCCTGGCTCTGCCCTCAGGAATCACTCTAGCAATGCCTGAGGGATTGGGGTCGGCCATGCACAAGGCAAGCACCTAATACGCTGAATATATCTCCGCCCCCTGCCCTCCCAACCTTTTTAATACCATCTTTCCAGATCTTACTTTTGGGTAAAGAGATGTGCAATTTTCTAAACATTTTCCTGAAAAGGAAAATTGTGTAGGTTGGTTTTGCTTTATTATCCATTTCCTGATTTACAAACCAACAAGGAAAACTCCAGCAGAAGCAAAGAAAGAGAGCGTGATGTTGGAACTGGGCTTTTTCGGAGACGGATGGAGGGGTGGGTTTGGGTCATGCCCAGCTGTGCTCACCCTGAACAGGATGTTTTTCTTATTCATTTACTTACTTATTTTGCTTTTTTGGTCACACCCTTCAATGCCGGCAGCGCTCAGGGGACCATATGGGATGCAAGGTAAATGCCCTACCCGCTGTACTATCACTCCAGCCCCATACACTTTGGATGTATTTAAAAGGAGCAAGGCCTTCCAGGACACCAGCCAATGAATTAATCAAGGCAGAAATGGAGCGATAGCCCAGCGGGTAGGGTGTTCGCCTTGCACGTGGCCGGCCTGCGCCAGCCCGGGTTCAATCCCGGCATCCCATGTGGTCCCCTGAGCACTGTCAGGAGTGATTCCTGAGTTCAGAGCCAGGAGTAACCCCTGAGCATTGACGGGTGTGACCCAAAAAGCAAAAAAAAAAAAAAAAGAAAAAAGAAAGAAAGAAATGGGGCAAGAGAGACAGTACAGCAGGTAGGGTGTTTGCCTTGCATGTGGCAAAACCAGGTTCAATCCCTGGCATCCTGTATGGTCCCCCAAGCATCTCCAGGAATACTCCCTAAGTGCAGAGCCAGGAGTAACCCCTGAGCATCGCTGGGTGTGACTGAAAAAAAGCAAAAATAATAAAAAGCGAGCAGAAAAATAATTAGCTGTTACAGTGCTTCTCAGCCAGGTGATCCAAGGCACCAATGTAAAGAAAATCCAGGGTTCATCTCAAATGGCAAACAAAAGCGAGTTTTTCAGCCATGAACTCCCCATGAGCGATGATCAATGCTTGATCCGCGGCTCAGCACAGAGCTGAGTCAATGCCATTTCTGTCAGTCTGCTTATGACCAGGGCAGTTCCAGACAGTGCCATTACAGCCTTCAGAATGCTACAAGCAATCACCAAGCACAAGCCTTCTCTGCTCCATGCTGGCCACAAGCTTGGCTGTCTGCGCCATCTCCTCTACCAGAGCTGGTCTCCTCATCTCCCCACTTCCCCACTCGACACCTCCTAGACAACCCAATCCTGCTCAGACTCGTCACACCAGGCCACGAGAAGGCCATGTCAGCCTCATCGCCAGCCTGGCTCCAAAACCCGTCTGCAACTCCACTCTGTTCCTCTTGCACTGTGTGTTCGTTCACTAAGGGTGTTCGGAGCCATTGGTAATAAGCTGAGGCATCTCGATGGATCTGAGAGGAAAGCTACAAGTTTCTCAAACTTATCTGAAGTGCTGACGTGAGCTTTCCAGGACATTCTGGCCTGTTTGTTCAGCACGAGCCTCTGCCATGACCACAGAACCTGTCCGTACCAGTGGGGACGCTCCTCTCTCCCCCTGCTCCCTTGCTCTGGGGACACCCAAGCCTCTAACTTGCTTGTTTCACCAGGCTGTGTAGTGACTCTGCAGCCCACCCACAGCCCTAGCTAGGAAATGACTCCATGGCCCTTTAGCAGAAACTAAAAATAGCCCCAAAGGGAACAAGGGGCGGAAAGCGCGCTCCTGACCCCGCAGGCCTGCGCGAGAACCAAAGGGTCCCGGAGGCTAGTGGCACCTCATAGAGCTTCACGATGTCGGGTGTGTGCTCCTTCTCGTCAATGTGCTGCTCCCTCTTGAGCAGCGTGTCCTTGCAGTGTGTGCAGCAACGGATCCGGTCGTCATCCTTCTCGTCCAGGACGGAGCTCACACTGCTCATGCTGCTGATGCTGCCCCCGGCGCGAGCCATGGACGCTGTTAGGGGACTGGCTGGGGCTGGTGTGGGCGCTCAGGGAATCCTTGCTGGCACTGGTGAGTTTGTCTGGAAGCACAGTAGAGAGAGGCAGCGGTGAGTCCAAAGCCAACCATCCAAGCCGGGACTGACGCAGGACGCCAGAGCGAAGCAAGAGCAGGTCTGCCTACACACACCACGCCCGCCTGCCCGAGTCGGGACGGATCTGCACTGCCAGTCGGAAGAGACCCAAACCACCCAGCACTTCTATCTCGAAGGCTCTGGAACCCAGCCTTCCCACTGACCACCCTCTTCCAACTGCCCACTCTGACCCAGCACACATTCTGCCCACACTGTTCCCCCCCCCCTAACACTGGACTCTGGCCCTTGCCAAAGCTCCGTTCAAATGGCACGTCCTCGGGGGCACTCCCAACTCCTTGAGGCAAAGACAAGATGCCATTCCTTTCCGTTCCGACCACATCACCACACTAGGGTACCCCCAATCTCCGCTGTGTGCTGATTCTCTGCCTACCCTTAGCAAAGCCAGGAATCTGGGACTGAGGCTAGAAAATTGTCTTATCCATTCATGCATCCCTACAGGGTCACCCCCACTGCAGTTACCCAGGAAACGCTGGCCGACTGGCCCAACAGAAGAAAGGTGAAGAAGGCCCTGAAGCAGAGCTGTCATCCAAGATCAAGGGACAGCATCAAGGAACAGCACGCCCCACCCCGCTGTCAGAGCCCAGAGGAAGCATCTGCTGCTACAGACACAGCAGCCAACAGCACGTGCAGAGTCAGCGGAATTCCTGGGTTGCAAAACCACTGCAAATTCCTCAAACTGGCGGAAAGTCCATGAAATCGTGTTTAGCAACATTTAACCAGCTGAGATTCAAAGTTCCAGACTATCTGGTTCCACGCAGCCTTTGTGGCTTCTTCCCACAATTCAGAAAGAGAGGAGAAAAGTACCTGCCATAGAGACAGGCTGGGAGGAAGATGGGGGTTGGGAATGGGGCACATTGGCGCTGGGAAACTGGTAGAGGGATGTGTGTTGGAGCATGGCATGACAGAGACCCGATCATGAACAGCTGGAATGCTCTACCGCACGGTGATTCGACTAAAAAACCCTCAAATATGCCCTCAATGCTCTCCAACTATTCTAGTTTTTAGGGATTACTCCTGGCTCTGTGCTTGGAGATCACTCCTGGGGTCTCAGGGAACCACATGGCGTGCCGGGGATCGACCCTGGGTCAGTTGCGTGCAGGCGCCCTCCCTGCTGTCCTATCGCTCAGCCCTTTCCAACTATCCTTACTTGCTCGTCTCTCCACACTCCATCCCTTCGTGCCTGTTCCGCACTTGGCCTAGCATGTCCTCTGCCCCATTTCTTGGCAATCCTCACTGTCTTTCAAGATTCTTCCCTAGCGCCGCTTCGGGAACCTATATCCGGATATCAAATCCTCCCTAACATCCTAGCTACTGATGATTTCATTGAAAGAAACACACTAGCCCACAGCTCATTTTCAGACTCTTCTGGTCACCCTCCTCGCCTTTTAAGCAGAGTTAACAAACCTTCGGCAGCTCTGAGGTCCGAGCAGCTCCTGGCATCACACTGCCTCTACAAAGTCACTGCTTGTTTGCAAGTCTACTACCTGTAGGCGCTGGACTCCCTGGGGATGGATGACGCCCTGCAGGCCCAGAAATGAGCTAACAACCTGCAAGCCAACCTCAGCCCGTATCACAGGACCTTGAACCAAGCAGCCTTCACAGTGTCAGAGGCTGTTCTACAAAAGAACTAGGAAGTAGCTCAGAGGTGCACACATGAGGTCCTGAGTTTGACACTTAGTGCCACATGCCCACCCAGCCCCAGAACCACAAAGAGACCTAAAAACTGAGGGGGAGAAGAAATATATCTAGCTCCATATTTCTAGATGGCCCACAAAGTCTGTAAGATATTGATATTTTGTGAAAGACTATTGTGAAAGACTATTATACCCAACTCCTAGCATGTCCAGCCCGCAGTGGGCATCACAGAATCAACAAGTGAATGAAGACCCCATGAGCCACTAATTTTAAACAAATGGTCCCCACAGCACCCCGTTAATCACTGATTGATCACAAACTCATGTCTAGAGCACAGGCCCGGAGCCCACCTCGGCGGCACCTACTTGCCAAGGGCAGGCTGATGAGCTCCGTACACCTTCTTACACATGATGGAGCCACAGAGGCGGCAGTGGTGGCGGCGGTTCCGAATGCTGAATTTACTTCCACAGTCAGGACAAAAGGGGACATCCTGGTCATTGACCCACGGCACCACAGATTTCTCTATAGCTTTAGGAAGAACAAGATAAACATCAGAAAAGCAAGACACAGTAAGAGATTGGCTTGAGGAGCGCGATAAACAGAAGGAGTGCGCAAAGTCCCCTTTACCTCGGATCTTTGCAGATTCCGTGTTGGTCCTGTCAAAGGCAGTGAGCTGAAAGGAGAAAACAACACCAAGTGGAGCCAACAGCTGACGTGTATTTTATAAGCAAGAGGCAGCAACAGGGCTAAGTACTCCTGCGTTTCAAGTCTTATCTGTCGTCCCAACCTCGAAAAGTCAACAAAGCATTCTGAGATGGGAAGGAGGGTGATTAGCTTGGGTGGAGGCGGCGCCTGTTTCCGCGTCCCTCTTCCCGTCTCTTCGTAGTCAGTTCCGCAGTTAAGCAAAAGAGAGGTTGGCAAGGATGTGACAGGGTGGCCACTGAAGGCGACAGGGAGCTCCTCTTCCTTCCCCACAATCCTGGATCATGACATCGGCCATTTTTTTTTTTTTTTGGTATTCATTGGCCACTTCTTTTAATGCAAGTACATGTAAATACATCACTGCTACCAAGCCACCAGAGCCCAGAGTATATAGAAGCACGCCTGGGCTCAAACAGTGACTGTCGTAGTGAAGATCACTCATGTCCCGCCACCTGGGGTGCTCACACACACGCTGCCCTGATGACCCTCACAGCCTTAGCTGCTGGTCTGTTTGCCATCTGATGCGACCACACACTCGCCCCACTGCATCTGCCCCGGGACCTCCAAATGAGGAAAGAATCCGAAAGCAGAAATCCTGAGCCGGTGGACTTCTGGGAGAGGAAGAGCAGAGGGAGGCCTGTGCGCGGCAGGTCTGTCACTCGGCCCTTCCCTTCAGTGAAAGCGGCGCCAAGTCCTTCACGGCCCTCAAGGCAGGGACTGCTTGGTCAGTATCAAGTTCCCAAAACAGGCAGAACTGCAATTCCAAAAACTCATACTTGCTAAAAATCGAGTTTAAAACAACAAAATTTACCTTCTCTAACCTGATTATTAATTTATTGACTTCCACAACATAGTGATCGATTCTGGCAGCTCGGTGTTTTTTGAAGTCCGAAAGATGGCTCCTCACAGCACCTGGCAGGGGGAGGGGCAGGACAGAAATGACTTGTCATTTTGCCAAGGGACCCCCTCAAGCTTGCTGTTGATTCACAATAAATAGCAAAAAGCAAGAAAGAATTGCAGAATTTTAGAATCCTACTGAAAATTCCAAAGCTAAGGACACAAACGGAAGGAACTTTGCTAAACTGTCCCTCATATCCAGGTCACCATCATTAACCACGCAAAGAGACCGCAGGGCACAGCAATGTGCGCGTGAACTCTAGCCTGTGTTCAGCCCCATTCTGTCATACTCTCTGGTCTAGTTATTAGCCTCTCTATAACTTGGAAGCATCTCCTAGAAAATGCGGTATCATAGTACCTTCTTTCTTTCTTTCCTTCCTTCCTTCCTTCCTTCCTTCCTTCCTTCCTCTTCCTTCCTCCCTCCCTCCCTGCCTCCCTCCTTCCTTCCTTCCTTCCTTTCTTTCTTTCTTTTTTGCTTTTTTGGGTCACACCCGGCAATGCTCAGGGGTTACTCCTGGCTCTTCACTCAGGAATCACTCCTGGTGGTGCTCGGGGGACCATATGGGATGCAGGGGATCGAACCCGGCCGGCATGGGCCTGCCACGTGCAAGGCAAACGTCCTACCCGCAGGGCTATCGCTCCGGCCCCCCATAGTACCTACTTTAAAGGGCTCTTATGAGAATCAAGTAAGTTATGAGAATCAAGTAAGTTAAAATTTGTGTAACATTGCCTGGCACGTGAATTTTTGCTAATGTTTTGGCTTTGAAAAAAAAAAAAATCGCTCACACTCCCTGTACTTTTCAAAGCTGGTGTATAGGCTTTCATCAGAATAAAACAATCCTCGGGGCTGGAGCGATAGCACAGCTGGTAGGGCGCTTGCCTTGCACACAGCTGACCTGGGTTCGATCCTTGGCATCCCATATGGTCCCCCGAGCACTGCCAGGAGTAATTCCTGAGTGCAGAGCGAGGAGTAAACCCCAAGCACCGCCAGGAGTAATTCCTGAGTGCAGAGCCAGGAGCCGGTGTGACCCAAAAAGCCAAAAAAAAAAAAAAAAAAAGAATAAAACAATCCTCAAAGCAGCACCCAGAGGTAAATGCGGCCGATGTTCCCAGGGAGCTGGTTACACTGGGACCTTTCTCCGCAATTCAGCAGCTGACGTCTGGGAGAAACCTCCCAGCATCTACAGAACTAAGGAGTTTGCTGTCCCAATGTAGCTAGGCATTTCCTGTCCAAAGATCTTTTTAGCCTTATTTTCAAACTCTATGACACCGCAATTATGTTTTAGGAAAGTCAGCAGCACAAACCAACGCCTCTCACCAGGAGATAATGCCTCTGTGAGAGAGACCAATCAATGAGCCTGTGCTGGGCTGATGGCGAAGCCTGGACTCACCCCCAGGTCTGCACTTTTCCAGCGACCTGACCCTGGGAACATCCTCCTGAAGGAGGAGAAACGACAGCACAGACGTAAAGCAACTTATGTATAAGGGGGGGGGACAACCCATCCTTTGTTTGGTTTTGGAGGCACACCAGGCAATGCTACTGGCTTATTTCTGGCTCTGCACTCAGGAATTACTCCTGCCAGTGCTCGGGACCATATGGGATGTCGGGGATCAAACTCGGTTGGCCACGTGCAAGGCAAGCATCTCACCCAGTGTATTATCACTCTGGCCCCTCTTTTGTTTGGTTTGGGGCCCACATCCGATGGTGTTTTGGGTTTACTTATGGTCTGCTCAAGGATCACTCCTGGTGGGCCTTATACCTTGCACATTGGGTCCACAATGTGCAAGGTAAAGCACCTTATATCTGCCGAACCATCTCTCCAGCCCAAACCAATCTCGTCTCTTTACTCCCGCACTAACACATTAGGATCGCACAAGAAACTCAGTCTACAGACGTTTCCACCGTCACCTCTTAAAACATGAGCCAGAACATACAAACAATAAACAGTGCTGAAAGAACCGATTTTCTCACCAAGCTCCTGAGGCTCCCACATGTAAGGGTCAACCCCTCCATAGCTGAAAGACTCATATCCTTGGGTTCCCGATTCTGCCTCGCTCCTCTCCTTCTCGTTTCAATAACCTGTTCTTTGCTTTCTTAGCCTTCTGGACAAGACCTTGAAAAGCAGACAACATCACAAATTAAATCTTTGAATAATATCTAGGAAAGAGTCAAGAGACAGATCAAAAAATGAGAGCTTGTCACTTGTCACTTGTCTTCCCATGTTCATCGATTTGCTCGAGCACGCACCAGTAACATCTCCATACATCCTGTCCGTGCTAGTGTAGCCCAAGGGCATCTGCTTGCACTCGGGACACGAAGAGCCTCAAACCATTCCTTCAGGTCATGGGAATGAGTCTACAACTGTTACTGGCATTTGGCATATCAAGTACAACACGGGTAGCTTGCCAGGCTCTGCCATGCAGGAGGTACACTCCCAGTAATAGGCTCTCATCTCGTGCATTTACTGATGAACCGCACTGCCGTGCAATGGTGAAAGATTGGTTTTTCTCTTGGGTGGAGCTCTGACAAACTGTGGAGTCCGGATGTTGAAAATGACTGCCCCTCATGGTATAGGGGTTCCTCTGGCTTCTTGTGAGGCTCTATTGGGATGGCGGGCCAGGGCTAGAACCCACCTTCCCTCCCAGGTACCTCATGATCAGCTGAGCACAGGGAGAGCCGGTCAAGAGACAAGAGTCAAGAGACAGCTCAAAAATGAGAGCTAACTTGAAATAATGCTTTCTTTACAAAGGTCGACAAAATTTTGACTCCCTCTCCCGAATGCTATAACACACACACAACTGCTGGACTGCAAATACCACGCACACAGATCACACACAACTGCTAAACTGCAAATACCACACACAGATCATAGACTCGGTTGTCAATATCAGCAGAAAGATGGCTTGTGCAGTCAACATACAGCTGACTGATCTCTGACTCTGATTCAAGAGTCCAATTAAACAGAAGCAGTAAAGAAAATTCTTTAAGGGGATCGCTGTATCACTGTATTACTGTCTTCCCGTTCATCGTCAATTTGCTCGAGCGGGCACCAGTAACATCTCCATAAGACCTGTCTCATGCAAGTAGAGCCCAAGGGCACCTGCATGCTCCAGGAACATAAAGAGCCTCAAACCATTACATCAAGTCATGGAAATGAGGTCTATAATTGTTACTGGTATATCAAATACAACACGGGTAACTTGCCAGGCTCTGCCGTGCGGGTAGCATACTCTTGTAGTCATCTCTAAATCCAGCATTTATTGATGAACCGCTCGGCCACTAGCGGCCGTGCGAGCCGGGCTGTGATAGGCTGATCTGCTGGGTGGAGTTCTGAGGAGGGGGAAGTCCAGATGTGGAAAATGGAGGTCCTCATGGAGTGGGGGGGTCGTCTGGCTTGTTGTGAGGCTCTGCTGGGGTGGCGGGCCAGGGCTAGAACCTGCCATCCCTCCCGGGCACCTCATGAGCGGCTGGGCACAGTGAGAGCCAGTAGCAGCTCTGCCCCATGTCTGTCTCTGGATCAGCATACCTCCAGGTTAGTAGATGGAATGAGTCTCTCCATAAGCGTTTTTCCATACCAGAAGGCAAATGGCTTCTTAAAGTTGAAAAGGTCATTTTGGCAGGCACTCTGATTCTCGACTCTGGACAGCAAGCGGGTTCGAATCCGCGTTGAAGCTGAGAGTGCCAGGGACTGGTGTGCTGCGTGGCCCTTCATGGTGTGGGGAGTCATCTAGCTTCTTGCGAGGTTCTGCAGGGGTAGCGGGCCATGGCTAGAACCTGGCCATCCCTCCCAGGCACCTCATGATCAGCTGGGCACAGGGAGAGCTGGTAGCAGCTCTGCCCCATGTATGAGAGTCTCTGGATCAGCATACCTGGGGTTCAGAGCTCCACCCAGCAGAAGAGCTGATCACAGCCCGGATTGTCACAGACCCACCCTGCAGCAGTCTTTTTCAAGCCCAGCCCAGTTACGCTGATTGCCCTGGGGCAACAAGAGAGAGCTCAACGGGCTGAACACATACTTTACATGTGAGGGCCGCATATTGATTTCTGGCACCACACAGCTAGGACTATATAATTCTGTCCACCTAGGACTAAATAATTCTTTTCTCTCCCACCCAACAAACTGTGAATATAGTATCCAGACCTTTTATGTACTTTTTTGGTTTGAGGGGGTCACACCTGGCCATGCTCAGGGCTTACTCCTGGCTTTGCATTCAGAAATAAGTCCTGGAGGGACCAGGGGATCAGTGGGGTACTGGGGATCGAACCCAGGTCAAACAAGCACAACAGTACCCTATCAGTGTACTACTGCGCCAGCCCAGGTATCTGGACTTTTTTGAATCCCAGCGCTTTCAGAAATGCTGTGATAAGCAGGTTACCTGGAGTCCAGGAACACTATCATCAAATCATTTTGAGGGGCCGGAGTGACAAGTTAACCAAGTTATCTTTTCCTTTCATTTGGGAGAAAAGGGAGGGGAGAGGTGAGGTCTCCCAAGCTGTACTCAGGAAGTCCAAGGGCCTCTTAGGAGGCTTCAGGGTCACACCCAAAACTGCTCAGGGAACTGTGTGATGCTGGGGGTGGAACCTGGGTAGCCCACATGCAAGCCAAGCACTTTTTACCCCTCTATTATCTCTCGGACCCAGCCATGTTATTGATGGACTGACTCGGCGCCACACTCGGTGGTGCTCAGGGCCCACTCCTGGCAGTGCTCGGGAACCAAATGCATTACCATGGTCGCCTATAGCCTAAACTATCTCTCCAACCCCAGTAAACGTTATTTAACTCTGTGTCTGGTACTCTCAGCTCAGAGCTACCGAAAGTGACAGGAGGATTGCATGAAGTGAATAATGGATGAGTCTGAACACTGCCTGGCAGGCAGAAAGCATGAAATTTGTGTGATAGTGTTAGAGAAATTCACAGTAATTTACTACAGCTATTACCATGTTCGAAAGCAACATGGAAGCTCATGAAAACCATCCTACAAATGACAACTCTCACAGGCAGAACGGAATAAGCAAAGACCCTCTTACTTTTAATTTGCCCTTTGACATCACGGTCTTCCCGAATGCTCTTCCTCATAATGTGACTGGAGCTGATAGAAGGACTGTAGATCCTTCAAGCACAAAGGGCAGAGGAAGCCCTCCCTCACTTCCCCGGGGTCATCCAGAGAAGCCATGGCGGAGAGTCCGTCTAAACCCGAGACGGGGGCCTCATGCCAAGAATCAGCTGGATTCCTCCTCAGGGCTCCCACAGTATCAGCGTAAGCCAGCGGTGCACGAATGATGGGGACGAGGCATCCTGGCTCGGGGGGAGGTTCCGCTCTGGAGCAGAGAAGCCCTGAGAGGGAAGAAAGAAGGGGAGGGGAGTCAGTCAAGCAAAGCCAGCAATGGACCTTCAGCATTCTCTCCCCGATCAGAGGACACTTAATGTCTCTTCAGGACAAGTTCGCCAAAAGCTGAGGGATTAGGCAGGCAAATGATTTGTGGCTTATAAAGTTATATTTTGTCTTACCAGCCTTGGCCAAGTCACTTCCAACATCACCTCAGTCATCAGAAGAGACCAACAAAAACCATTCCAAAAATGAAAGACATTTCTGGGCTGGAGTGGTAGTACATCAGGTAGGACATTGGACTTATACATAGTCAACTTAGGTTTTTTTGTTTGTTTTTTCTTTTTGGGTCACACCCAGCAATGTTCGGGGGTTCCTCCTGGCTCTTCGCTCGGGAATTACTCCTGGCGGTGCTTGGGGGTCCATATGGGATGCCCGTGATAGAACCTTTGTTGGCCGCATGCAAGGCAAACACCCTCCCTCACTGTGCTATCACTCCAGCCCCGGGTTCTATCCCTGGCATCCTACACGGTCCCTGAACACCGTCAGGAGTAAGTCCTGAGGGCAGAGCCTAACCCCTGAGCATCATTCAGTGTGACCCAAAAGGCAAAAAAATATATATTTCTTCCCAGGATCCTGATGCCACAAGGCACAGGAGAGAGAGAGAGAGAGAGAGAGAGAGAGAGAGAGAGAGAGAGAGAAAGAGAGAGAGAGAGAGAGAGCATTCTAAAATATGAACACTGGAACATCTCAGAACACTGGCAACTCAATGAAGCGGACGCACAGATCCTTGAAGATAAGGAAGCCAACTTCACTAGCACACGCCATGGGAAGGCCGGTCTCCAGCATTCATTCCAAAAGGCCCCACTTCATGCAGTCTGTACCCCACCTTAGCCACCGGGAAATGCCTCAAATACTTACCCAGGAACAGAGAGTTTATCTCTATTCCTCGGCAAATGTATCGGCTTGCCCAGCGTGTTCAAATGCAAAGATGAAATACTTAGTGGTAAGAACAAAATCCACTTGGGGCCAGAGCAAAGGCACAGAGAGCAAGACGCTGACTAGCAGGCACAGACCGGGTTCAATCCCAGCATCCTACTGAGCACCGCAGAGAGTAATCCCTGAGCACAGCGAGCTGTGGCCCCAAACAACAACGACAACGACAAAACCTACAGGAACCCCAGCGTCCACCTAAGCGGGCCGGTCTCAGATCTGTCCAGCACTTGAGATCTCTCCCATGGGCTTGGGGGCTACGACCCTGCATGAAATTCTCGCGACTTGCGCCACTCCATTTTCTGTTCTACTGCCCCTGGCGAAGCCATGTTCACTGTCACCGGGGTCATGCCACAGACGGAGAAAAGTCCCCCTGAGCCTGGGCCATGGCCACAGTACAGCGAGGGGGCCGAGACCCTCCAGGAACCCACTGCGAGGGTCACCGGAGAGGGGCTCCCGGGTCCTCAAAGCTGACAGGTGGGTGGCAGTGACCTAGGGGGGAAAACGATTACACGGACAACGCCAGGGCCCCGTTTTCTCCTCTTCGCTAAACCCCCGACGGCACCGGCTATGGCCGCCTCTGCGGACAGCCCCGGCTGACCGGTCCCCGCGATTGCCCGCAGCGCCTTCTCCGAGTCGGCCGAGCGCGGAGCCCCCGGGACCGACGCGACTGACAGGGGGCACACACACACCATGGCGCCCCGGCGGCCGGGCCCACCCCAATCCGGTCCCCCACGCTGCGGAAAATGAAGCCAACCGCCACACGCGCGACCCGAGCCCGCCGCGACCCCGCCGCGTCCAGCCCCGCCGCCCCCCGCGGCCCCACCGGCACCAGACGCGCGCGACACTCGCGTCACACCCACACCGCGCCCCACCGCGCCCGTCCGGGGTCTCCGCAGCCCCCAGCCCTCGGGCCCGGCCGGACCTCTGTCCCCGGCCGCGCTCCCGGAGACACGCCGTCGTCCTCGGGTCGGGGCTCTGGGCCTCCGCCGCGCTGCCCTCACACGGCCGCGGGAGCCGCCATCGACTGCGCGGCGCTCGGCAGGCGCGCCTGAGGCGGCGCCGGAACCGGAAGTCCGGAGGCCGCGCGCGGCGAGCGCCGAGTCGGCGAGGGCAGGCGACCGGCCCCTCTGCGCAGGCGCGGCGCGGCGGACGCGGTACCTCAGCGGCGTTGCCGGGGCTGCGGGTGACGCTGCGGCTGCCTGGCCGTCCGGAAACACCGCCGGGAACCCGAGCCCGCCATTCTTTGGCCTTTGAGGGTGTGCGGCGCCGAGAGAGCGCCGATGGGTTTTCTAACCCCAGTGCCGAAGCGAGAGGTGAAAGGAAGATTCTGGAGACGCGGCGAAAGATCTGAAAGATCCGCGATGGAATTCCAAGGACTGGGAATGAGAGAGGGCGTCACCCCGGGTGTCCTGCGCGGTCAGATCTGTGGGAGATGGGCAGCAAGGGGGCCAGAGCTAGCCCCTGCCCGGCGCCGGGTCTCCCCAGGCAGGCGGGGACCGCGCGCTTCCAGCCATGGACACTGGTTAGCTCCGTGCCCTGCGCTGGGGCTGACCTAAGGGGAGGCCTGGACCCCGCAGGGACGCTGGAACCCCCGTGCGAGGCACTTGGAGGGTCTGAAGGCGGCCCACGTCCACGTCCAGCGCCGATACTGACCCCGAGCGGCACTGCCCGGTGTGGCATGAGACTAACAACGGCCCCAGACTGTCAGGACGGCCTGAGGGGAGCGCGGGGGCCTTGACTCTCCGGCTTATGGTCTTGGGGCTCCTGGCGGAGAGCGTCGAGGTCGGGGCTTCAGTGCGCAGAGCCGCGTGGGCTCCCCTCAGCGAGTGGGCAGGTGTTTCCTCTCCGCAGACCCCGGCAATGGCAGGGGCTCGCCGGCGTCGACGTCTTCGCCCGGAAGGTCACGGTTCGCTTGTCTGCGTTATCCGAGGGCCGGCAGGAGTGGACTGTGGCTCTCCTCAGCATCGGTGCGAAACGGGAGCTGGGGCTCAGAGATCCTTAACTGGGTTTGATACCTGGCACCGCATCCGGCACCCTGAGCACTGCCGCGTTGGCCCAAGCTAGTAAAAAGAGAATACAACGGGTGGGGTGTTGGCCTTGCATTCCGACAAGCAGTCCCGACATCCATAAGGTCCCCACGCTCTGCCAGGCGTGATACGTGAGTGTAAAACCAGGAGGAAGCCCTGAGTATAGCTGGGTGTGCCCCCATTAGAGATTCGCCAACCTGTCAAAGGCAAAGCAACATCCCCATCTACCTCTCAGTCTCTGCCTTAGGCCCCACCCATCAAGATGCGGGAGATTGAAAACACTGTTGAACATGGGTCCTGGGAGTAAAAGTCACACCTGTTCTCAGCTTCCAGCCTCATTCCTCTGACCCAGATCTTCAGGGATGCAGCTGAGGAGCTCAGCCCACTCAAATTTGAAATAACACGTGCAGATGTGGCGTCTTAGGGCCGGGAGACACTGATGCCAGACAGCCAGGCGGAGCCGCCAGTGCAGGAAAAATGAAGGATGGGCCCGTCAGTGATATCGCAATGGTGACTTGACAGAGAACTGCTCAGGAGCTCAGCCTTGGCTACCACAAATAATCTTGCTGCTTCCCTCCCCTGCCCCCCCCACTTCTGCTAAGGGAAGCCTGATGGATTTCAAGAGCAGTGGCCCAGCTTCTGATAACGTGAAAGACACGAGGTAGAGCTGGGGGTGGTGAGCCGGCATCTTGGACAGACAGACCAAACTCCAGTCAAACATCCTCTTCTGGAACCACAACAGTAGGACAGCAGGGAGGGCATTTGCCTTGCACATGGTCAACCCAAGTTCAATCTCCAGCAAACCATATGGTCCTGAGCACCACCAGGAGTAATGACTGTAGAGCCAGGGAGTAAGCCCTGAGCACCACCAGGTGTGACTCAAAGAAAGGTGTCCTATACATTTATTTCCAATTCCAATATATGTATCGGGTATATAATTCAATATTGTATATAGCTATAAAATTCCAAGTAAGTGGTGCTTTATCCAGGACTTGGAGGAAATCCAGGACTTGGGTGCTGAGTACCCAAAAGAGGAGAGGGGAGAGTGCCAGGTACAGGATTTGGTAGAATGGTTAGAATCGGCTTCTCTAAGAAGGAACAGAGTTGGGGAAACCGTTAGGAGGGGCCACTTGGATCTTGGGGGAAGAACATTCCTGGTGGGGGGCAGTGCAGAGTTCTCAGGGCTGGGACTGGGGAGACGTTCTAAGGGCTGGACCATAGGCTCTGCAGGCAGGAGCCCCAAGTTCAATCCTCGACACCACACGGACCCCTGAGCACCTCAGGAAGGTGAATAAAACACCTCATGCACTCACCCAAGAGTAACCCTTGAGCACTGAGGTGGGTCCCCCCATCAAAATCAATTAAATGATTCCCGAGCTCTCAAGGCTTGGATGTCCCTGGGGCGGGGAGGGCAGGTGGACAGAGCAATAAGGCTAGGCCCAGGTTTCTGTCAGCTGAAAGAGGGAAGCAACCCATGTCTCTACCACCAGGAGAACAGAGAGACAAAATGTGCCCTGATGCCTGGAGCCACCTTCATTCATAAAAAGCAGTTACGTGTGTACATCAGCCCAACATCCTTACTTACGCTTAGAGAAATAAACCTGGTAGCAAAGTTCCACTAATTTGTGGCATGTCACTTGTCTTCCCATTGTTCATTGATTTGCTCGAGCAGGCACCAGTAACATCTTCATTCGTTGGGAACGAGGACCATTATTGTTACTGTTTTTGGCATATCAAATACACCACAGGTAGCTTAACAGGCTCTGCCGTGGCTCTGGGTTCATCCCAGGGGCCCAGTTTTTTTCTATGTCAGATCATCCACCATCTAGGGCCCAGGGCAGAGCCCTGGGTGTAGACAAACCTGTCTCCTGTCTGCCACCTGTTGAATGCAGCTGGGCACTGCAGCCACACCTGCAACACCTCGAGGGGCAGTTTGCAGCATGTAGCCTAGGCAAGTTCAGAGATAGAGGAATAGAGGTTACCAGCATGGAGGCACTTAGTAGTCAGTGGAGACAGAGTTTTCACTGGGGATGGTGAAAAGCTTGGGGTACCAGTAGCGGTGCTGGTCGGACGCACGGGTTATGTTGGTTGCCACTGAATTGCTCTCTCACGCGTGCTTGGAGTGATAAGTCGGATGCACAGTTGCCCTCCATGAGGACAACGTGGCCGAGCCAGGGACGTGAGGGAGACTCCGGGAATTGCTCAGGAAGGCTGCTGGTGAGACTGTCCTCTTCTATGAGAGGCGGGAGTCGCGAGAGGGACAAACGCCCAGCTCAGGCGACAGTGTTGAGAAGAGATGTGGAAGGCAGAGAGGCCAAGGGTGCTCTGCAAATCCTGGCAGAGGATCATGGAAGAGTCTCTGAGAGGAAACCCAGTCCTTAGTGCCCCAGAAGGGCCAACTTCAGTGTTTAGAGACCTTTAGCCACGGCGGCCACCAGGGGCGCCGACTAGCCAAGAACAGTGAGGCCACCCCACGCAGGTCCACTGCAGTCCAGGGTGGGTGAGCACACCCCACCACTGCTTACTCAGTCCCATCCCCTTTCGCTGCCTGGGACCGAGACCAGCAAGGCAATACCTGCTGTTTCATCTCTCGGCCACTGCAAAACTCCATTTTTGCACTGACCTTGAGCCTTCAACAGAGCCCAGGGGGTGGTTTTTCTCTCTTGGGGACCCTATCCCCAAACGTGCGCTTTCTCCTGGGGTGCCGGCCAAGCATCGTCAATGCTTCTTTCTGACAGCCCTCCTAAGCCGGGCAGCAAGTCCTGCGGGCTGGAATCGGCTAGAATACGCCTGTTTCTCCCACGCCACACACACAAGCCCAGCCCACTCTCTCCCTGGGGGACACCGGGAGCCTCCTCTTGCCCTCCCTGCCTCCGCCTCTCCCCCCCACCTTTCAGGGTTTGCATGGAGGAACATGGGGATCAAAGTCAGTTCGCCCCTTCTCTTCTCAGCCTCCTCTCGGGCTTCCACAAAAACTGTCACTGGGGTCTGTGGCCCCCCCTGCGGAAACAGGGGTCTCAAGCCTTCTCAGGGGTGATGCTCCCCCTCCAGGCCCTGCACCTCTCTCTGCAAGTCCGATAAGGCCCTCCCTCACCTCCTCCCATCTCGCCTGACCACACTGTCCAAGGCCAGGGCAGGGAGGGGCGCGAATGCACTGGCCTGCGAGCCACACGTGGCGCCTCAGTTCTCCACCTGTTCCCGGCTCCAGCTTCTTCACCAGCGCCCCCACCGCCCCCTCTGCCGCCTGCACCCCCTGTGACTGCGTGTTTGTTAACTGCCTCCCACACTGAGCCACCAGCTGTACCGCTCAGCGAGCTTGGGCACCGGCTACTGTGCCCGATGCCTCCACCTTGAAGGCCTCAGGGGGCTCCCGTGGGATCCTGGGCCAGTCCATGCATCTGGCTCTGCCACCTTCCGTGCCTGGGAAGTGGAGCAAGATGGGCACAACCTTGTAGGTGAGAAATGGATGGCATTAGGCCTGGGGCCACGTGGTGCCATGCCCAGTGGGCACACCAGAGTGGTCAGCAGTAGTGGTCACTTCTCTTTCTCGGGAACACTGCCTCTGGCAGGGCTGGGCCGTTCCGTGCCCCAGCAGGAGCCAAGGTGCTGCGTCCTGGCATGGGGGTTCAGGCAGGGCCAGGAATGGGATCGAAGGTTTTGCCCAGGCCAGGAAGGCGCTCCGCCCCTTTAAGCCTTATCCCCAGTCCCAAGCTATTATTGCTTTTGACATTATAAGCTAGTGACTAGGATCAGGGGAAGGAATTATTTGCTGGATGAATGCGTTGGTGAATCACGAATGACGCCAGCTCCATCGGAAGAAGACCAGAGTATGGGAACGGCAAAGATTTTAGCAGGGAGCAAAACAGGAACATCGCCCATTGCATCAAGACTTTAATTAGCGCTTTCCCCACGCCCCGCGCTGTCTGGCCGCTGCCTTCCGCCCCCGCTTTGTTTGGCCTGGGTGATAGAATCAATATCTGCGTCCTGAGTCCCTGCACCAGACCCTCCCACCCGCCTGCTTTAAATAACCGCCTCTTGCTAACTGTTTATCGGAAGCCTGGGACTGCGCTTTATGTAAACTCGTCAACCTCCTCCCCACTATTTAGCAGAGACCCTAACACCCCGACTAAGCAGGGGCGTCCGCACGTGGCTTCTCCTGCCAGCAGGGGGCGCGCTGAGCTGCGACCTCTTTCCGGAATGGGACCTAAATTATTCTCATGCGCATCAACCTCTTTCAGGGGGCGTTTTTTAACGCTCTGCCTAGGACCTCTAATGTTCCACCACGGCTGAGAATCGGGGTCCTGACCGCGGAAGGGGCTTCCTGCAGGCACTCCGCAGGGATGTATCCGGCTCCCCCATGCAGAGACTCAGCCTCAGTTCCCAGGCCTGGGTGGCCCATGTGCCTCCTGAATAACTCCGCTACGACTACACCCTGGCTTTGGTTTCACCTTGAACGTACCCCGCTTTCTGGTCTTAACCCCATTCCAGGAAGACAGGGAAACGGGTTGGGCGAATCCCTAAGTCTGTTTTCTCTGGATCTCACTTAGATCCATGAGGGCCCCCACTAAAGCCCCTGTGGGAATAGTTTCCCCAGAGGATGGATACTCACCCTCCTGGAGGTGCTGAGGAGAGCCCTCAGCCAGGGCCCCAGCAATCCGGGATCTGGGGGAGGGAGGGAGGGGGGAGGTCCACTTCAAGGAGGGGACGGAGCTGGACACTGAAATGGCTTAGAAATGTCTGGGGAGGGTCACAGAGATGGTCACAGCGGCTGCCTCTGGGCCCTCCATCTTGTTCGTTTTTTAAATCGAAGTGTTTCATTAGCCAGTCTTCTGTTTTCGGGTATTTAGGTTGTTTCCTGATTCTGGCTATCGTGAATATAGCTGCGATGAATATAGAAGTGAAATAGTGTTTCTGCTAAAGAATCCGTGGTACATCTACACGATGGAATATGCAGCTGTCAGAAAAGAGGAAGTCAAGAAATTTACCTGAAAATGGATGGACGTGGAGACTATCATACTGGAGTGAAATTAGTGAGAAGGAACAGGACAGATATAGAATGACTGCATTCATTAGTGGGATATCAATATACACCAGTGTTCTACTCCCCGCATGGCAGAGCCTGGCACATTTGATATGCCAAAAAACAGTAGCAATTATTGACCTCATTCCCATGACCTGAGGAATGGTCTGAGGCTCTTTGTGTTCCCTGTAGCGAGCAGATGCCCTTGGGCTACACTAGCATGGGGCAGGACGTATGGAGATGTTACTGGTGCCCTCTCGAGCAATTTGATGAACGTCGGGGAAGACAAGTGAGTGATACAAGTGATAGAAGTGTTCGACTAATTGTGGGAAATGTTAACGCCAGACTAGAACTGAGAGTTGAATGTTCACAAAGGGATTTACATGATAATCCCTAAATGTCTGTAGGGCAAGCTACAATGTGTAAGAGGAGAGAGGGAGAGAGAGAGAGAGAGACAGAGAGAGAGGAGAGAGAGAGAGAGAGAGAGAGAGAGAAAAGGAAAAGTGCCTGCTATAGAGGAGGCAGGCTGGGGGGAGGGAGGAGGGAATTTGGGGCCATTAGTGGTGGGAATGGGGCACTGGCGGAGGGGCAGGTGATGGAACAATGTAAGACTGAAATCCAATCATGAAAACCTGATCTTCCCCCTTTAAATTTCATCAGTAAATGCTCAGGTTGAGAGCCTTTTACTGAGACTATACCACTTACACGGTAAAGCCTGGCAAGCTACTGTGTTTTATTTACTTTTTATGCCAAAGACTAGTAACTATTATGGACCTCAGTTCCATAACCTAAAGAATGGTTTGGGCTCCTCCTGTCCTGGAGCAAGTAGATGCCCTTGGGTTGCACTTGCTTGTGACAGGACTAATGGAGATGTTACTAGTGCCCACTCGAACAAATCCATGAACAATGGGAAGATACAGTGATATCACACAGTGGTATAATTTAAAAAAATTTAAAAATAAAATCCCAAGTGTTTCAGGGCCCAGAGTGTTCGGGCAGCAGGTAAGGCTCTTTTCTTGCATCAGCCAATGCAAAAGTGTGGTGCTCCGGTCTCTGAGCCCTGCTAAGAATGATCCCTGAGCCAGGAACAAGCACAGCTGGTTGTAGCCCACAAGAAACAAAATATAAAATTGAGTGTTTCTTTATAGATTTCACACAGAAGTAAGGTCAGACAATCTCTTTTTTAAAATTTATTTTATTATACCACCGTGAGACATACAATTACAAAGCTGTTCATAATTGGTTCTTGGTAATACAGTACTCCAGCACCCATCCCTCCACCAGTGCCCCATTTCCACCACCAGTGTACCCACACCCCCTCCCGACCCCCAGGCTGCCTCAATAACAGGTACCCCTTTTTTCTCTCTCTCTCTCTGTCTCTGTCTCTGTCTGTCTGTCTGTCTGTCTGTCTGTCTCTCTCTCTCTCTCTCTCTCTCTCTCTCTCTCTGCATCTTTCTCCCTCAGGCAATGTCTTTCTTGAGGGGAAAAAATATTTTTTTTTTTTTTGCAGCACTGAGGATGGAATCCCCAGACCTCACATGGGCTAGCG
>JAJIBD010013866.1:0-64621 GCA_021461705.1 Cryptotis parvus
GGGTCAGAGCCCGCCTGATGCTGATCCGCAGGTGAGGGCCTTCGGGGGACATTGTGGGGTGCCCGCAGTAGGGACACTCCTCTCTCTTTGCATCCCTCTGGGCCCGGTTGGGCTCAGAAGAGGTTAAGTCACCTGCCTTGGTCACAGAGCTGGGCCTTGGCAGAGCCCAGGTGGCACCTGGGGACTGTGGGCCCCAAAGCTGCACCTGACTGGGGGCACCTGTCTGGGCGACGCATGCACATGCCAGCTTCAGGCCGGCGCTGGCTCTGAGTCCCTGTGGCAGTACTGAGTCCCCTTTGGGAGCACTGACTCTCAGAGTCCTTGCAGGAGCCAGGCCTTGTCACAGGGTCCCAGCCCCTGAAGTGGAAGTGACCTGTGGAGCCTTAAGTAGCCCCATGCCTGGCATAGTGGGGTCCCGGCCTGAGTGGCAGGAGCAGGGGCAGAGTCCACTGCTCTGGGGGCCCCAATGCTGGAAGGTGTGGGCCCCCCAATCCTGACCATGACTCTCCTCGACGCAGGGGAGCCCAGCGGGAAAGGGGAGGAAGAGGAGAAGGCGGCTGCCGAGGTAAGACTCAGGGCCCCACGCCCCTGGGAATAAGGGGTCCCAGCACGGTGAGCACAGGAGGGGGAAACACGGGGGTCTCTCTACTGGGGTGGCAGGGGAGCAAGCTGAGGGCGTGGCACGGAGACTTCCTGTAAGTACTGCTCGCCAACTGATCACGCCACTGGAGCTCCAGCACGGGGACTTCCTGTGGGGTGGGGCCTGAGCAGTGATGCCAGCAGGCACCCCATGGGCCAGGAGCGGGAGTGTGCCCAGTGGGCAGGGACACCCCTAGAGAGCCCACCTGGGGCTAAGCACGGGGCTGTCTGTGAACATTGGTGCTGGAGGTGGCAGCTAGAGGCGTTTGAGGGTCCCTCGTGGGATTGAGCTGGGCAAGGAGACCGGCACCACAGCAGCTGGGATGGGCTCAGGAGGCAACAGGATCCCGGGTTACACTGAGCCAGCACTCAAGGCCCACGGCCCCCTTCCCAAGAGCACCTGGGTGTGGCCAGGAGCAGGGCTTTGGCTGAGGCCCTCACATGGAACCTGGGGTCCTGGGGACCTCCATGACACTTGCTGGTATTGTTTGACTTTTTTTTTTGAACCATACCTGGCATGCTCTGGGGTTACTCCTGGAGGTGCTCGGGGACCCCATGGGATGCCGAGGGTCGAACCGGGGTCTGCTGCATGCAAAAGGCAATGGCCGCCCCGCCGTGCTGTCGCTCTGGCCCCTGGTTTGCTTTGTCTTAATTTGCCTGAGTCTACAGGGAACAGCCTCACAGGCGCTGTCCCCTCTCAGCTAGAGGCCCCCACAGAGCTGCCCTAGGGCCCAGAGCTGGGTGTGACCTGGCGGTTGTGTTTTGAGTAAATCCATGAGTCAGTGCTCCCAGCCCCATGCCCTGTGTCAGCTGTACCCCAGCATGCGACCCACCACACCACCTCCTCAGGTGCTCCCTCACCTTCCCTCAAGAGCCACCCCTGAGAGCCCCCCCCAGTTGGACAGAGCCAGGAAGGGGTGACCCAGTCCCACACGCAGCAGGACCTTGGGGTGAAGCTGGGTGTGCCATGCTGTGCTGCCCCAGGTGACTAACTGCCCCTCTCTGGGCTCAGGGCTGTTTATCTACACTCAGCCCTGACTGTGCTAGCAGGGGGGAGGAGGGCCCTGCCTACCCTCGATGACCCTGGGGACTTTTCTCCCGGCCAGGGTGAGGGAGTCCAGCAGCTGGGGAGGCCCTGAAGATCCTGGGCGAGCGAGTGCTGATCCTGGAGCACATGATCGGGATCCACGGTGAGCAGGGCCCAGAGAGCCCCCTCCACTGCTGAACCCCGGCCCTCCTCCTCCAGGAAGCCCGCCTGCCCTGGGCGAGGTACCCCCCACTCACACCTACCCCCTCCACTGCTGAACCCCGGCGCCTCCTCCTCCAGGAAGCCCCGCCCTGCTCCAGAGTGCACCCCCCACTCACACCTACCCTCCACTGCCGAACACCGGCTCACCCTGCACTAGGCTAGGAGACCTCCTCCTCCAGGAAGCCTGCCTGCCCTGTGAGACATACAAAGCGTCTGTGCCCTGGGCTTCCCAGTTCTGTCTCCAGCCCTGTTGGGCAGGCCCTAGCTTTGGGGGTATGGGGTGCTGGCTGATCCCCCGTAGGGCCTGGGCTCAAGTCTGGTCAGCTTTTGTTGAAAAATGAATGGATGAATAAGTGTGTGAGCGAGTGGGGCGGGTAAAGGTCAAGGTGGGAGGAAAGAGGGAGGGAAGGGTGGGGCGTGGCGGGATGGAGAGGGACCGTGATGGGCGGGTAGAGCCGGGGAAGGGGCAGGTAGAGGGAAGAAAGGAGGGCGGGAGTGACGGGGCAGCAGGGAGGGCGCTGGCCTTGCATGTGGCTGATCCAGGGTTCCATCCTCGGCTCCTCACGGTCCCCTGAGCAGGGCCGGGTAAATAAAAGGAGTGAGGATGAGCAGGTGAAGGAGGAAGGAGAGAAGGAGAGCTGCAGGGGTGGGGTGGAGGGGTGGGGTCGGCAGGGCGCAGGGCTGGGTCGCAGCAGGCAGGGGCTGCTCCTTGCCCCCTGGGGTCGCCCCCTCCCACTCTGCAGGGCTGGGAGCGAAGGGGCCTTGAGGGACCCCAAACCATGTCTGAGCGGCACCCCTCTCCCCAGACCCCTTGGCCTCTCGGATGGCGGCTCAGGTCAGGACACGGCCCTGCGCATCGGCCTCAAGATGAAGCGGGGTGGGCCGCCCCTGATGGCTCCCTGGCTGCTCTGCTGGGCCCTGAGCCTGGGCAGAACGCGCATCCGCGGGGCCGAGTGAGGCTGGAGCACCCAGCACCCAGCACTCCCCAGGGGCCCGGGAGGCTCCAAGCATCGACTCCGCTTCCAGATGCTGACCAGGACGGGCGTTCAGGGTGGCTGGTCCCTGCCCCCACACCCTGGTCCTGCTGGCCCGGCTGGGGTTGGGGCCATGAGAACCAGCCCTGCTTTCCCGCCTTCAGTCTTGGGGCTCCGTAGCTGCTGGGCTCCCAACGGGAGGGGGCAGGGGAGGGGCCTCACCCCTGTCGCCTCCTGAGCTCTCCCCCTCCAGTGGGGCCGTGCACATGTGAGCAGGGCTCTGGCGTCTGGCCAGCGGCAGTGTGGGGGCACCTCCTCAGCATCTGCTCGTGGCAGCCTGGACCCCCTCAGCCCTGGGCCTGCCCCTTCCAAGTGGAGAGGGTCGGGCTGGATCAGGTGTCAACCCCAGCTCTCGGGGCCTGCCCCCAGGAGGCAGCTTGAGGGCAGCCACTGACCCTGCCCTCCCGGGACTCTCCTCATGGACACGGGGTCCCAGGGTTCCCCGCCTGGCCCCAGTGCTCCTCTCTGCCGGGCTGGGCTCAGAGCTGTCACCACCCACCAGGAGCTGGCACCACCCACAGGTGAACCCCCTGCCTATCCTGGAGCTGTGCCCAGTCCCCGGGCTCCGAGAGCCTCCTGCAGCCTGTCTGATTTCTGGGGTACGGGCAGATGTTTGTATCCCTCTGACAATAAAGGTGCTCTTCCTGCCGGTCTTGGGTCTGCTGTCTGGGTGGGGTGCAGGTAGGCTGTGCCCCCAGGAAGCTCCTCAGAGCCTGGAGACAAAGGGTGCTCAGAGTGTGTGCAGGGGTGCGGGAGGACGAGAGGGTGGGACAGACCCCTTTTGGCAAAATCTCATGGAGGTCAAGTGTCGGGCTCCAGTATGAGCCAGGGTCTCTGCCATCTTATGAGCACAGTGTGAGGCAGCCAGTGCCTATGCCATCGGACCAGCACAGTGAGACAGCCAGTGCCTATGCCATCGGACCAGCACAGTGAGGCAGCCAGTGCCTATGCCATCGGACCAGCACAGTGAGGCAGCCAGTGCCTATGCCATCGGACCAGCACAGTGAGGCAGCCAGTGCCTATGCCATCGGACCAGCACAGTGAGGCAGCCAGTGCCTATGCCATCAGACCAGCACAGTGAGGCAGCCAGTACCTATGCCATCGGACCAGCACAGTGAGGCATCCAGTGCCTATGCCATCGGACGAGCACAGTGAGGTAGCCAGTGCCTATGCCATCTGATCAGCACATGAGACAGCCAGTGCCTATGCCATTGGACCAGCACAGTGAGGCAGCCAGTGCCTATGCCATCGGACCAGCACAGTGAGGCAGCCAGTGCCTATGCCATCTGACCAGCACAGTGAGGCAGCCAGTGCCTATGCCATCGGGCCAGCACAGTGAGGTAGCCAGTGCCTATGCCATTGGACCAGCACAGTGAGGCAGCCAGTGCCTATGCCATCTGACCAGCACAGTGAGGCAGCCAGTGCCTATGCCATTTCACCAGCACAGTGAGGTAGCCAGTGCCTATGCCATTTGACCAGCACAGTGAGGTAGCCAGTGCCTATGCCATCTGACCAGCACAGTGAGGCAGCCAGTGCCTATGCCATCAGACCAGCACAGTGAGGCAGCCAGGGCCTATGCCATCTGACCAGCACAGTGAGGTAGCCAGTGCCTATGCCATCTGACCAGCACAGTGAGGCAGCCAGTGCCTATGCCATTTGACCAGCACAGTGAGGTAGCCAGTGCCTATGCCATCGGACCAGCACAGTGAGGCAGCCAGTGCCTATGCCATCGGACCAGCACAGTGAGGCAGCCAGTGCCTATGCCATCGGGCCAGCACAGTGAGGTAGCCAGTGCCTATGCCATCAGACCAGCACAGTGAGGCAGCCAGTGCCTATGCCATCTGACCAGCACAGTGAGGTAGCCAGTGCCTATGCCATCTGACCAGCACAGTGAGGCAGCCAGTGCCTATGCCATCTGACCAGCACAGTGAGGTAGCCAGTGCCTATGCCATTGGACCAGCACAGTGAGGTAGCCAGTGCCTATGCCATCTGACCAGCACAGTGAGGCAGCCAGGGCCTATGCCATCTGACCAGCACAGTGAGGTAGCCAGTACCTATGCCATCGGATCAGCACAGTGAGGTAGCCAGTGCCTATGCCATTGGACCAGCACAGTGAGGCAGCCAGTGCCTATGCCATCTGACCAGCACAGTGAGGCAGCCAGGGCCTATGCCATCTGACCAGCACAGTGAGGCAGCCAGTGCCTATGCCATCTGACCAGCACAGTGAGGCAGCCAGTGCCTATGCCATCGGACCAGCACAGTGAGGTAGCCAGTGCCTATGCCATTGGACCAGCACAGTGAGGCAGCCAGTGCCTATGCCATCTGACCAGCACAGTGAGGCAGCCAGGGCCTATGCCATCTGACCAGCACAGTGAGGCAGTCAGTGCCTATGCCATCTGACCAGCACAGTGAGGCAGCCAGGGCCTATGCCATCTGACCAGCACAGTGAGGCAGCCAGGGCCTATGCCATCGGACCAGCACAGTGAGGCAGCCAGTGCCTATGCCATCGGACCAGCACAGTGAGGTAGCCAGTGCCTATGCCATTGGACCAGCACAGTGAGGCAGCCAGTGCCTATGCCATCTGACCAGCACAGTGAGGTAGCCAGTGCCTATGCCATCTGACCAGCACAGTGAGGCAGCCAGGGCCTATGCCATCTGACCAGCACAGTGAGGTAGCCGGGAGGCTGGTTAGTCTCAGGCCTTATGACTCCCTGGGAAATTCCCGTATAGTGCTCCTCGGGGCTGTCCTACATAGTGCTCCTCAGGGCTGTCCCAGCATAGTGCTCCCTCAGGGCTGTCCTGCATAGTGCTCCCTCAGGGCTGTCCCCGCATAGTGCTCCCCTCAGGGCTGTCCCCGCATAGCGCCCCCTCAGGGCTGTCCCACATAGTGCTCCCCTCAGGGCTGTCCCGCATAGTGCTCCCTCAGGGCTTGATGGCCTGTCCCCAGAACATCTTACAGAGATCGAGGCATACCCTAGAGAGGATGCTGGCCTTACAGCTGACTCGTACTCCAGAAGGTCCCCTGAGCACAGAGCCAGGAGTCAGGCTGAACAGGCGTGTGGAGGCCAACTGCCTCTGGGGTGAGGGGTGGACAGAGACCCCACCCCTCGGCCATGCACCATCTGCGCTGCCCCGTCCCCTGTACTGATTCTCGGAGCCCCGAGCCCCTAGCCCACCCCCACAGCAGGTGTGGTCAGCTTCATGGCGCCCTGAGCAAACAGAGGCAAAGGAAGTCATGTGACCCACCCAAGGGGCAGGAGCCGGCTGCAAGGGCCAGTCTGGAAGGCCAGACCCCCCAGGAGACCTCTGGGTCCAACCCTGGCCATCTAGCTCAGCCTGCACTGTCCACACTGCATTAATGGAGCTTTTCATGCGGTGTTAGGGGCCACACCAGGTGGTGCTCAGGATCCCTCGTGGCTGGCTCGGGGTCAGAGAGCTGGACGTTTCCGTGGCGTGCAAGGCAAGTCCCCACCCGCTTGTCGTGTCCCCAAGGCCCTCCTCTGCTTTTCTGCCCTGTGAGCTGTCCTTGAAGCAAACTGTCCTGTCCCACCATCAGATCCCTCACCGGGGCCCCCTGCCCCCCGCACCCCTAACCCAGCCCCCGGGGTGGACTTAGGTCCTAACGGGCATTGGGGTTTCGTTTCCTTTGTGTGTGCCCATCCAGGGAGGGTTTGGGGAAGGCAAAGCCGAAAGGATCTTCACCAAAGAAGCAGCAGGCCTGGCCCAGCTGGGCAGCAGCGCATGCCTCTCAACAGCTGCTCTGCCGCACCCCTGTCTCCATGGCGACCCCTCGTCCCGCTCCCCAGGGGGCAGCACAAGGGGAGCAGATTATTCAATAAATGATGCCGGGACATTTGCTTAGCTATTTGGAAAGAAATAAAATTAGCTCCTTCCTTCACACCACGTGCCAAAATAAACTCGGAGGATCTTAAGGAATTAAATGTAGAAAGGGGACTCATCACAACCCAGAGACAAGTATTGGATCTTGACGTGAGTGGAAGATTTTTGCTTTTTAGGGTCATACCCGGCGATGCTCAGGGGTCGCTCCTGGCTCTGCACTCTGGAATTACTCCTGGTGGTGCTCGGGACCTTATGGGATGCCGGGATTGAACCTGGGTTGGCTGCGTGCAAAATGTCTCTGCTGTACTGTCTCTCTGGTCTCATATTTTTTAAAGTTTTCCAGATCATTGCTAATCAAATAAATGCTCATTACAACTCTATGAGATTGGGCCCAGCAGATTGCTGGAAATTGGCGTGGAGCTGCCTTCTTACCTTCAAAGGTACAAATGGGATTTTTTTTTTTTTGTGGAAGAAAATGACTTTGCACCACAAAAAGCTTTAAAAAATATTTCCACTGATGACTTGATTCTCATCAAGTGAAGGTGTCCCAAGGGGCTGGCTGGGATCAAGGCGAAGCTGAGGTGATGATGCTCTGTGCGGTGTTTGGCAGCCGTTTCTGCAGCGTTCCAGCACAGGGCACGCTCAGGAAGTCATGGCACGTGACTGTGAGGAATCTTCAACCGCTGTTAAGGCAGTGCTCGTAGCAGTATTGAATAGACTGGGAATTTGACTGGGAAGTAAGCGGAAGCTGGGGTGTCTGTGGGTTCTTAGCTGCTACAGCCACATTCTCTGACTGATGGGCAGAGAGAAAAGTACTCACTGCGAGAATGTGCCAGGGCTCAGCAGCAGCTGAAACCCAGGGGACGGGCTGGGAGAGCAATCGGACAGCAGGGACACCTCAGACATCCCAAGGCGGAAATGCTGCATCCCAAGGAGGAAGTTGCTTCCATCCCAAGGCGGAAGTTGCTTCGAGCTGCCTGGACTGTCCTGATTGGTGGAGTCGAGTCATATCAGTAGGGAGGAAGGAAGGAGGAGAGAGGAAGGGAGGGAGGGAGGGAGGAGGAGAAGAAGGGAGGGAAGAAGAAAGGAGGAAGAAAGGAGGAAGGAAGGAGGAGAGGGAGGGAGGGAGGAAAGAAGGAGGATAAGAAAACGGTGAGACCATTGAATATACACAAAGAGACTTAAGTGATAAACTCTAAATATCTGCAGGGCTAGCCACAATGTGTAAAATAAGAGGGAGAGAGATGCAGAGACAGAGAGAGAGAGAGAGAGAAAGAGAGGAAACTGGGGTACCTGCTATTAGGGCAGCATGGGGGTGGGCGGGAGGGGGTGGGGTACATTGGTGGTGGAAATGGGGCACTGGTGGAGGGATGGGTGCTGGAATACTGTATTACCAAGAACCAATTATGAACACCTTTGTAACTGTATGTTTCACGGTGTTATAATAAAAAATTAAAAAAAAAAAGAAAACGGTGAGGGAGGGCGGACAGAGAGACAGACAGACAGACAGACAGACAGACAGACAGACAGGCCCCTCTTCTGACACCAAGCAGAGGCTGAGCTCTTGGATTCTCAGCCCTATAGGGATTCTAACCCTATAGCACAATCATTCACTTCGGAGGCCCCGGCGTGTCACATGCTCCCGCCTGTCCCTGGACTTGCGGGTGTGGGACAGCCTTTCTGTCTCCTACTCCTGGCCCACATGAGCAGGTGGCCTCCAAGATGTGGCCACGAGGGAAGGACTGGGCCCCGGTTGGAGGAGGCGGCCATCTGCCACTTCCCACTGGCCCGGAGCAGCCCGTGACCCCAGCTCACCTGCGGCGCCCCAGCAGCAGGCAGATGGCGCCCCTTGGATTTGACAGCGATTTCATCTCAAGGCGACTATTTTTAAAGGTGTGATGGGATAGAGAAGAGCAGGGAATATGGGCACGGCCTGGGGACGGCAGGGCTCAGCAGAGGCACTGTGGGATGCTTTGAAGCAAGCACAGGGCAGTGGAGAGAATAACGGAAACAGACCACGCCAGACACCAGCGGCACAGGAGAAGCCTTCGTGGCCGGGACGAGCGTCAGGAAGTTCCAGGCTCTGCCCCAACCGCTGCCTCCAGCTACACAGAGAAAAGGTTCACATTGATAGAGAAAGATACACTCATGGTTTGAGGTTTTCAATCGCTGTTTCTGTCACGAGGGAGTAATTGACATATTCTGTCGATTTCAAGCACGTGACATGTGACTTCCATGTTTGTACACAGTGACAACAGCGAGATTTGAAATGTTGGCCCCAAGCACAACACAGCTGGGATGCCTCTGTCCTCTCTCTCTCTCTCTCTCTCTCTCTCTCTCTCTCTCTCTCTCTCTCTCTCTCTCTCTCTCTCCTCTCACTCATTGGCTCCCAAAGATGGGGAAAGTCAATAGTAATAGCAAAGATTGAAAGTCTGCAATTACCCAAGTCTGTTGAATGGGTGCAGGACACAGGGCAGCTTGGGATGGTTTCGGTCTGCATTAAAATTAGCGAGACATCAGTAACAGGAAAGAAAAGGGAAGGAAGGGAGGGAAGAAGGGAGCAAGCTTTCAAATTGGGTGGGGGACCCCACTTAGATCGTCCATAGGCCAAAGAAAAAATTAGAAAGTGTTCTGAGTTTATGAAAATAAGGACATGGCAGATAGCAAAAAATAGTACTGTGAAAAGCTGTTAGCCTCACTCTTAAAACAGGAAGGAAATGCATAACTTTAAATGGCAATATTATTTTAAGAAAGAAAAAAGTGAAAAATGGAGGGAGGGAGGGAGGGAGGAAAGGAATAAAAAGAAGAAAGGAAGGAGGGGAGGAAGAGGAAGGAAGAGGGAAGGGGTAAAGGAAGGAATAAAAAGATTATAGGAAGGAGGGAGAGAAAGGAAAGAAGAAAAGGGAAGGAAGGAAGGCAGGCAGGAAGGAAAAAAAGTAGGAAGGCAGGGAGGCAGGCAGGAAGGAATAAGGAAGGCAGGCAGGAAGGCAAAAAGGTAAAATGGACGATGGTTTCATCAGTGTATTCTCTTGTTAGGCTTCTCTCACTTAGCATCACTGCCCAGCTGACTCAGCGCAATCTTTCCCCTCCTAATCATGGGGGTTGCAAGGTGGCAACTGGCATCTGTCTGTCTCCTGTGCCCCCTTTTTTTTTTTTTCTTTTTGCTTTTTTGGGTCATACCCAGCAATGCTCAGGGACTACTCCTGACTCTGCACTCAGGAATTACTTCTAGCAGTGCTCGGGGAACTATATGGGATGCTGGGGAATTGAACCTGGGTTGGCTGTGTGCAAGACAAACGCCCTCCCGCTGTGCTACAGTTCCGGCCCCATTGTCCTTGCTTGGTCTCTCTGCCTGAGTGTCTCCCTCTCCCTGCCAGACCTCTAGCTGGTGAGGAGGTGCTTTGGAACAGAATCATCTTTCCTGGCCTTTTCTCCACACACAGCACAGCCAGGCCTCTGGGAGCGAGTGTCCACCGTGGAGCCTGGACACTTGATACTCCACAACACGCAAGAAGTTGGACGGGGGGGGCTGGTCAATGGGGGCCAGAATGATAGCACGGCAGGGAGACGTTTGCCTTACACCCAGGTCTGATCCCCGGCATCCCGTATGGTCCTCCGAGCCCTGCAGGAGTAACCCCTGAACACACTAGGTGTGACTCAAAAATCAAAACCAAAACCAAACAAAAAAGAATGTGAAAGAAACGGGAGGAACAGCCAGTTAAAAGAAAGTAGAAAGAAGTGTTTCTGTAGGAGGCTGGAAATCCAACAGACAGGAAACAAATGCTTGAAGACAATTTTAAATAGCCACAGTTGGAGAGCACAGAGGCTCTGCCTTGCATGCAGTCAGCCCCAGGTGGGTCCCCTGTGTGGTCCCTGAGCCAGCCAGGAGTGATCCCCAACTGCAGAGCAAGGAGTAAGCCCCAGCACTACTGGATGTGACCCCCCAAACAAAAGCACAACAAAGATGTATTGACTTTTGGAAGGATTCAAGACTAAGACCAATAGATAGGGCTTAAGCGATAGCACAGCAGGGGAGGGCGTCTGCCTTGCAAGCAGCTGACTCAGGTTCCATCCCGGCATCCCATGGTCCCCCGAGCAATTGCCAGGAGTAATTCCTGGTGCAGAGCCAGGAGTAACCCCTGAGCATTGCTGGGTGTGACTCCCAAAAAGAGAAAAAAAGAACAATGGGCAAACCCTTGATTGTTGGGAGGAAAGAAGAGTCAGACGCTGACCACCAGTGTCTGCGGTCACTCGCAGGAGCCTGAATTATGGAAAGTGTTCCGAGGGCCTCAGATATAACTTCCTGCCAATCATTTGGCATTTGAGATCAGGGATACAGGCCAACAACACGCTTGATGCAAATTGTCTTCAAAAAACATGGAAAATCTGCCATCTTTCATCTGTTCTGAAGTGAAACCCACAAAGGCAAGGGGGGTGAGGAGGTGTCTGTAGCGAAGCAGGGAAGGTTGTGGCTGGCGATCCCGGGGACGAAGGAGCCTGCAACCTGGGACGGGATTGCTAACAAACGAAACTGCTACTAGAGGACGTCAGACACGCGACCCCGAGGCCAGCTCCCCACTCAGAAACCCACGGTGCAGCTCAGCACCTGACCGGAAGAAGGAGAAGGACAAGACTTAACCTCCACCCAGAGCCTGCACAAAAGAGCATGGTTATCCCCACAGATGGAGATAAAAAGTCGATTAAAAACCCGAGCATTCATTTATGGCATTGGGCGAGGGATAGAGAATCTTCCTTATCTGATGGCGATAAGGCGCCAGGGACGGAGCAAAAGCGCTCTGCCCGAGTTTGCGATGAGACGGGGCTGAAGCCGACACCCTCCACCCCCATTCAATGACCTGCTGGGGATTCTGGACAGTGCAGTGACCCGCGCCTACCGACGAGCTGGACTGTCTCACGCCTGCTCACCCTGGCTGAGGGTCCTGTTTCTATGGACTGGACACACCTGCCCCCCAAATGCGTCCTTGGGGAGCCCATGTCCAGTGCTGCTCACACGCTCCTCAGAGCTGGCCAAAGCCCTGTTTACTGTCTGATTTTAGCAGCTTTCGTTCCTCTCCCCAACCCTATACCCGCCAGCAGTTTCCTCCCCAGACGCCATCCCTGCCCATCCCTGCCCATCCCTGCCCGATCTGAGTGGATTTATCAACGGCAGACATTTAACTGAGAGGAAATCACTTTAATACATTTAATATAAGGAAGACATTTATTATAAAACGGACTTTTGTGTCTGGCCTCTTGTGTTTAGCATGTCATAAACATGCGCCGTAGCCTGTACTGGCTATGTTCCTTTTCATACTGAGGGGCACGGGGCTGTTTGGGGGGTTCCAGCCTGTGCTTGTCCAACCACTGGTGGGTGAGCAGTGAATTGATTCTGCTTAGGGGTTGTCAGCTGAGGTTAGCGTGACCTACGTTTTTGGCTTAAGTATTTTTTTTGCGATGACTTATGCTTTCTTTTCTCTTGGAAACTTCTTAACATTAATTTAATATTGAGTGGAGCCCTGGGGTTCATCTGGTAACTAATGTTTTGAGAAGCTGTCAAGTGATTGCCAAATTTACCCCATGTTTGGTCCGGAGATCTCTGGTGAACTGAGCCCCACCAGGAGTGATCCCTGGGCACAGAGCCAGGGAGAGCTTCTGGGTGTACCCCCAGAACAGGCAAGATTGGCCCCTTTCACCCTCAGCCAGGCATGTGCAGCGGGTCTTTCTCTGTCCCTCAGCTCTGCCTGCCATGCCTGTTGTCCTTCCTAGAGGGTTGAACGTATCAGCTTTTGATTTGCATTCCCTTGAAGATAAACACCGTGGAGCATTTTATTTTTATTGCTCATAGGTCCTAAATATCTTGGAAGAAATGTCGATTGGACTCCCTTAGCTCATTTTTCATCGGGGACTTTGCGTTTCCCAGGGATGCTCGCGGGAAGCAAGGGGGATGCCAGGCACTGCTCAGTGCTCAGACCCTAGACCTGCCGGCTCACTGCATCCCCTCCTGTCCGTGCTGGGGGAGCGGGCTGCGATGCTGAAGATGAAACTGGCGGTGGGGAGGAGCTGGAGCGATAGTCCAGCGGGAAGGGCTTTTGCCTCGCATGTGACTGACCCGGGATCCCTTATGGTTCTCTGAGCACTGCTAGGAGTAATTCCTGAGTGCAGAGCCAGGTGTAACCTCTGAACATTGCTGGGTGTGACCCAAAAGAGCAAAAACAAACAAACAAACAAACAAACTTGGGGGTGGGGTGCAACCTGTACCCCTGTACAAGATAGAGTCTGTAACCATCTCCCTGGCTCTGAGATGTGTTTATTTGTGTTGGTTTGTTTTGAGGCTACAGTTGGCAGTGCTCATGGCTTACTCTTTTGCTCTGTGCTCAGGGATCGCTTCTGGTGGGCTCGAGGGACTGTATGGGGTGCCAGGGATTGAACCCGGCTCAGCTGTGTGTAAGGCAAGCACCTCCCCGCTGTACTAATGCGCTGTCCCCTGTTTTTATTTATTCATTTTTAGTTAGACATTTGAATCTAATTATGTGGTGCCTCTGGAAACCATCTTTCCCCACTCCCTTAGGGCTTACTGGGTATCTCCTCACTCCTCCCATCATTTTTATTTATTTATTTTTTGTTCATTGCTGCTGTCGCTCCCCAAACACCCATCAGTGGAGGAAGTGCAGGGGCGTGTCCGTCTTCCTGGGCTCCTGCCCACTGTCTGCCTCTCCACACGCGCTCCAGGGACTTTCCCTCTTTAGCATCAGTCGCTCCAAAGGGGGCTCAAGTGAGAAATGAAGGGAGAGAGAAGGGCCCTTCGTAACCCTGTCCCTGCGAGGGTGAGGGTCCCTTCAGCTGTGTGGAGGGGCTTTCTCTGTCTCTGTGGCTCTGTCTGAGCTCAGAGGTTGCTGTCAGAGACCCCAATTCAGGGGTACAGGGGCCAGCAGGAAAAGGCATGCCCAGTGCCCAGTGGCCACTTTCACAACCAGCACAGAGAGGCAGTGCGGGGGGCCAGGGGTCAGACTTGGGGTACAGGGGGTCAAAAAGTCAGACTGCGGGCATGGGGGTTAGGGTTCAGACTGGGGTGCGGGGGGTCAGGGGTCAGGCTGGCACAGGGTCGGGGGCCAGGCTGGGGGTGCTGGGTCGGGGTCCTCTGCTGTGCCCGACTTTGCCGCAGGTCAGGGCTCCGGCGAGGAGCAGCCCGCTGAGGTCCCTTCACGTCTCCTTCCGCTCCTTCTGAGCACTTTATCTGACTGGTGGGAACGCTGCTCTGCTCACCCATGGGTGACAGCAGATGGGGCCAGTGAGGGCAGCAGCTGGGCATCAGTCTAGTGGGGCTGTGGCGCTAAGCAGTAAGTGTGAACGCTGGGCGCAGTTATCACGTGCACCCAGGAGGGGCATCCTGGAGGGGGCGTCCCTGAGTGCCGGGTGCCCTGAACAAGCAGATTCCTCCTCAGGCGAGGGACCAGGTGAGTCATTCCACTCTTTTATTTTTTTTTTGCATGAGTGGGGGGACAGGTCTCCTTTCAGGGGGCCTGCTTGTTTTTTTTGGGTCTCACCTGGAGGTGCTCAGGGCTTACTCCTGATTCTGTGCTCAGGGATCACTCCTGGCCAGGCTCAGAGGACCATATTGGTGCTGGGGATTGAATCTGGGTCTGCCACATTCAAGGCAAGTGCCCCACCCATTTTAATATCGCTCTGGCCGTGAAACTTTCTTTTGGGGGAGGGGGTCACACCAGCTGTGCTCAGGATTTGCTCCTGGTCCTGACCCATCACTCCTGGTGGGTCCAGGGAACCATGTGGGGTGTGGGGGCTTGAACCCAGGTCAGCTGTGTGCAAGGCAAGTGCTCTACCAAGCTATTTTTTTTTTGTAATTTTTATTATACCACCGTGAGATATACAATTACAAGGATGTTCCAATTGGGTCTCTGTCATACAGTGTTCCAGCACCCAGCCCTCCACCAGTGCCCCATTCCCACCACCAATGTCCCAACGCTCCCTCCTACCCAACCCCAGCCTGCCCCTATAGCAGGCACCTTCTCTCTCTCTCTCTGTCTCTCTCTCTCTCTCTCTCTCTCTGTCTCTGTATTTCTCGCTCTCTTCTCTTACACTTTGTGGCTTGCCCTACAGATATTAACGGTTTATTATGTGAGTCTCTTTGTACTCTAGTAGTGAGTCCTAGTGTGACATCATAGTTCCTCATTCCCCCATCAACCTCCCCAGTTTGTTGCAACTACAATGATCGTTACAGTGTATACATGTGAAAGATCCCGGGAAGGACCTGTCCTAGCCTACATTATTATCTAAGACTCGTGCAGCTGTGGGTCTGGTTTGTCCCATGTCGGGTGCTGCTGGCTGCGAGTCTGCGTGCCTGTAGACGCCACCGACCTGGAGGGAAGGAGCCCAAGTTCCCTGCTCCACGTCCGGCCAGCATGCCCCACCCCACGCGTCTACTAACCCAGGAGCTATGTTGGACTCTACCAAGGGCTGAGCCATTTCCTCCGAGACTACCAAGCTATGTTATCTCTCCTCTCTCTTCCCTACCTTCCCCTCAGAGAGGTCGAGCAGCTGGACCAGGACCACACAGCAGTTAATAACAGTTGGAATCTGGCATGGATGGGTGCAGGCAAGAACTGGGAGACAGATGTGTCTCTGCACGCTTGCCCGGGTCCAGTGTGCCTTGGTCCGTGTCCCCTTCTCACAGCAGCCCTGGCTCTCTGGGTGACGCGAGAGGCCATGAACCCCATCTGGGCTCACCCACCTCGGTCACAGCGGATGAGCTGCAGCGGCCGTGGCCGGGCCATAATTTCCAGCGAGACAGGATCGTTTGGAAAGCCATAAATACACATTCAGATGCACTGATGGATAATAAACTTGGCTCCAACGAGTCACTTGAGCCCACATAAATCTCGGCTGCATTTTGTTCCCCGGAGCCTGTAAATCAAGCCTTCCCGCCGCCGTTCTGGGGGCCCACGTGCCATCCATTACGGTGCAGGTGGACCGGGTGGACAGCAGCTCCCCAGCACCCTGGCTGCCCTGATGCCCGCGTGCCCAGCACGCACCCTCCACAGTGCTGGCGCCTGAGAATAGCCCCGTCCCTTGCACATAGCCACGTCCCACCCCACCCACCCATTGCTCCGACCCAAAATAGCCCCGCCCTCGGTCTGCCCCTCACATAGCTCCGCCCTTAGCATAGCCCCACCTTCACCCTTGCCCCGCCCCTTACACATAGCCACGCCCCTCACATCGCCCCACCCTCGTTCTTGCCCCGCCCTACAAGTATTGCCCCCCCCCCCAGGCATTGCTCCCCACCCTCAAAGGCCCCCTCCCGCACTCGCCCCGCCCCTCAAGCCTAGCCCCGCCTCCTTTCTCATCTTTGTTACTGTTAAGTGGTGGCCTCCTCTGCCACTCACCCTAACCACCCCAAAGATTGCTGTTGCCCAGAGAAGGGAGCTGGAGGTAGCACGTGGCTGGTGCTCTCCCCGGGGCCATGAGGAAGACCCCTTCTGCTCCCACCCCTCGGCCACCCAGAGCACTTCACCCAGAGCGCCTGAACGCAGGCCAAGAAGACTCTTTGGCGATTCCATTCTGGACAGTGGGGCATATGGCTTGTGGTCCGTGACAAGGACAAGGAAGGCTCTAGCAGCAGGGCATCTCGTCAGCACTGGGGTCCACAGTCCTTCATAACCACAGGGGATGGGCGTGTCCACGGACTGCGGGCCTGGCAGGGCAGAGTGAGACCACAAGCCTAGGCCGGCCCAGCCCTGGTCACTGCGGAGGGCCCTAGGTGCCCCAGAGATCTCTGCTGGTGTGTCAGGGTGCACGCTGAGGTCACCCTGGCGGCGACAGGCTCACGGCTGCCTGTGACTCACTGCACCCTAGGGGAACATGGCTTGCTCAGTTTTCTTCTACGTGAAAGGAGGAGAAATGAGGTCACTATGAAAATTTCATGAGGGCTATAAAGGGACCAGAGCTGACGTATACACACACACACACACACACACACACACACACACGCACACACGCACACACGCACGCACGCAGACACGCGGCGGCGCACACACAGACACAGATATGCTGTTCAGAAACGGGGTTCATCCCCGGTATGCCCTACAGTGCCCCCTGCACACACCCTCTCCCCTTCCCATTCCCACTCACCCCTCCTGGCACTGGCACCAGGCCCCGCCCAGGGCCCTTGCCAGCCCCCCATGCTTCAGCCTCCCTTAACTCAAGAGATGAACAGTTGGTCCTCACCCCAGCAGCCCTTCTTGTAGGAAGCTCCTGGTGATTTGCCTGTAGCGGGGAGAGGGCAGCTTCTGGCCAGTCCCTGGACTGCGCAACTGGGTAGAGTTGGCCTTGCACTCTGGCCTCTGGTGCCTGAAACCTGCTGGATAGCCCCCACCCCTGGGCTGGGATCCTCCAGGACATTAAGCTTAGAAGTAGTCGGGGGGGGCAAGGCCTGGGGAGGTGGCATGAAGGGACACTTTGGGGGCCTTTCTCTCTCATCCCAGGAGGCCAGAGACCCAAAGCTTCACTCCCTTGGTTGGAGGCAGCCGTGCTAGCAAGAACCAGCCTAAAGCAGGGGGCTTCTCGGCCTTGCTCTTGGCCAGTTCCACATGTAGCCTGAAGGTTGACTCTTCCCTCTTGGTCTCAGTTTGCTCGTCTGTGAAATGGGGCCACATTCTTACCTATTGGCAGGTTAGCTACCAAGCAGATTAGGAGGGGCATCATGAGGGTGTGGGAGCCAAAGGGACCCCCTTTGGGATGTCAGGTCCTGCTTGCAAGCAACTTCTGCTCCTCCACCCCCACCCACCACCAAGGGAGTGTCACTCCCACCCCGGGGAGATACTGTCCGTGGTGGAGTTCTCCTTTTCCATCTCCTATCCTCAAAATCACCCCATAAAGTACCAAAAATAAATACCATGCATGGCTTTCATTTGGGGACAGTTTGTCTCTCCCTTTTATTATTTCTTACCACGCCACCCAGCCTTTCATCTTCCCTCACTCAGTGACCTGGAAGGCGGGTCACAGGCTGTTTCCGGGCCTACTGGGTCAAATGAAGGCTTGTTTCTGGAATGTGGGGGTGGAATGAAGCCAAGAGGGCTGCCTGGGGGAGGTGGCATATGATGAACAGATGAAGGACACTGACTCTGGGTTTTGAAGGACGAATAGAAGTTCATCAGGTGGGGAAAAATGGGGTGGGGACATTCCCACAGAGGAACCAGGTAGGCTGGCATGGTGCCCGCAGGGCGCAGTAACTGAGCGGTTGGGGGGCCTCCTGAGGACTCTGGAATCCAAGGACAAATGTGAGGGGCGGCCCTTCTGCCAGCTTCACCCAGCTCCCCAGCGAAGGCTGTCTTGAAATAATCTAAAAGAAGCTTCCACATAAAATCCCGCTTGGAAAAACGTCCCCATTTCCGTGATGGTGTGGCAATTAACGAGGAACACATGCGTTCCATTTTTCATAAACTGCAGGGATCAAAAGGGAAGGAAAAAGCTCTTAGGCTAAAAGACAACGTGAGTCCATCCTCCAGAGCCTGGGAGCGGGGCTGGGGGTCCCACCCTCTTCCCTCCACCATCTCTTCTACACAGACTAGGGAGGGATGAAGAGGGAATTGGGGCAGATCCCAGGTGTGGCAGGTGAGGGTGGGCTCAGCATTGCTGTGAGCAGGGCTGGCAGCCCCTGGGGAGCAACTGGGACAGGGCTGAGAAGAGGTGGGACTCTGCTGGCCTGCAGCGGTGAGGAGAGACGGTAGTTGTGGGTCTGCAGGGGTGAGGGAAGACAGGAGTTGCAGGTCTGCAGGGGTACGGAGAGATGAGGTGTGCAGGTCTGCAGGGGTGAGGAGAGACAAGAGATGCAAATAGGACTGCAGGAGTGAGGAGAGACGGGAGGTGTGTGCCTGCAGGGGTGAGGAGAGAAGGGAGGTGAGGGTCTGCAGGGGGTGAGGAGAGAAGGGAGGTGGGGGCCTGTGCACCTTCATGGCCTACAGGGCCAGGGCCTGGCCACCGAGAAGCCCTCACTGCACTTTCTCACAGTCGTGAGAAATCGGGTGCTGACCTTATTTGGGAAATGGGTCTACCACCCTCCAGGAACCCAGAGGAGCAGGAGTTGGTAGGATCCCCACAAGCCACGGGGCACCCAAGGGGCCACAGTCAGGGGCAGGAGAGATGAGCCACACTGTCCCCGGGTCCCACCCTCCCTGGTGCCTGGAGGGCTCCAAGCCCAGGGCTCCCACAGAGCAGAGAAACTGGGGCGGGGGCTCCTCCCGACACCCCCCGGGGTCCAGGTCCAGGTGGAGAGTGACCGGGAGGTATCTGGGGGCACAGAGCCTGCAGCCCTTATCCCGGGCTCCCTCCCCTCCGCTGAGCACCCAGCCTGCCTGCCCCGCGTGGTGCTGTGCCAGCCCGCCGGCGGGAGGTGAGATAATCCGCCAGACGGCTGCCATCCTGGCACGTCCCGGGCGCCCGGGGCCACGGGGATCTTCAAAAAGGAAAATTAATGTCTCTTACCAGCAATTAGAGGAAATTATTTAGATAGAAATCTTGTTTTATATCTCCTCAGCCTTGTTTTCCAATCCCCAGCCTTTGATTTTGTCTTCTTTGGGGATTCTCAGAAAGACTGGGGGAGCTGCGCCCGTGCACCTCGGCCTAATGAGCTCAGCCCGGCCGCCTGGCCCGCCGACACAGCCTAGACCCCGACTCTCTTGCAGAGCCAGCCTAGGGGTCTTCCCTCCATAGCAGGCAGTTGTGGGTGGGCCTCCACTCTGGCTGGCTTTTCCGCCGCCCAGGGGGGGTGTCACTGGGGCCCAGACCTGGCTGAGGTCAGGGCGTCTGCAGTGGCACAATGCCCAGACAGGCCTGAAAGGGCCCCAGAGGCAGCTTTTGGAAGGTACCAGCAGCCCCTCCTCAGCGGGGGAGACCCCCGTCCCCCTGCCCCCTACCAGCTCCCTCCCTGCTCCCTCGCCTTGCCCCTCACCCTGGCACCACCCTGGTCTCCAAGGCAGGTGCCTCTGGCTCATTCTAGACAGGACCTAGCTGGGACTGCAGCAACCCGCCTTGCTGCTACCTGCTCCTTGCCCCAAACATCTGTCCCACCCCGTGGGATTGTCTGGGGTCTGATCCTCCAAGAGCCACTTGGAGCTTTTATTTCAAGTCCCCAGCTCTGGGTGGGGCCTGTTAGTGTCCTTTTATGCCAGCCCCATGGCCACCCAGCAGCAATTCCTAATGGTGGAGGAACAGGCGCTGGTAGGTGGAAATTTACTAGAATATGCCAGCAAAGAAATGTCCAGCCCGGATCAGGGTCCTAACCCTATCCCTCCTCTCCTGTGTGAGGCAGAGCTGCTGCTTTTTGGCCCCGAACCCGAGCCCAGTGCTCAGCGCTATAGCTCCAGCCTGGCTTCAGAGCTACAGCGGTGGGTAGAGTACTAAGGTGTTTCAGGACTGTTTTAGGGTCTTCCACTGTCTCTCCCTCCTGCCACCTACCATCATTTATCATCCATTTATTCATCCATCTCCAGTCCATTACCCAACCATCCATCCATCCATTCATCCATACACAGCTCATTTTCTTCCACTTACTCTCATCTATTTACCAATGCAATTTGTCCATTTGTCCAGTCATCATCCATCCATGTATCCATCACCCATTCATTATCCATCCATCATCCATCCATCCATCATCCATCCATCCATCCATCCATCATCCATCCATCCATCCACCCATCATCCACCCATCATCCACCCATCATCCATCCATCATCCATCCATCATCCATCCATCATCCATCCATCCATCCATCCATCCATCTGTCCATCCTTCCGTCTGTCCATCCATTCATCCATCCATCCATCTATCCATCCATCCATCCACCCATCATCCATCCATCCATCCGTCTGTCCATCCTTCCGTCTGTCCATCCCTCCGTCTGTCCATTATTCATCCATCCATCCATCTATCCATCCTTCCGTCTGTCCATCCTTCCATCTGTCCATCATTCATCCATCCATCCATCATCCATCCTCCCCCATCCTTCCATCCTGTCTGTCCATTTCACCATCCCTGAGTCTCCTTGTGAAAAGCCTTTGCTGGGGTTTTGGAGGACAGAGCTGGGTCAGGTCCTTCCTCCAGGACACCCCCCATGCCTGCCACACACACCCAGGGAGTCACCTACAGTGGAAGTGGGAGGAACTCCTGGCCCCGCCACCCAGGGGCAGGACTTCTTGGAGCCATGTGCAGTCTCAGCTGGTCACAGTCTCATAACATCCCTGCCTTTGGATTCTGCTGTGCACATCCCCAATGCCAGGGGAGCAGTTTGGGCTGTGCCACTACCCAGACCTAATTTGCTCTGGTTGGCTCCAAGGACCATATGGGGTGCTGGGGATCAAACCTGGGTTGGCTGAGTACAAGACAACTCCTATGGTTCTGGCCCCTTAGCCCTGAGTCCTTGTCTCAACTCTACTCATGAAGCTGGGATGAGGGTGACCCAGGACAAGTTGCTTCTTGTCCTCCAAGTCGTTCTGCACCTTCTGCGTCTTAACCTCCATCAACACTACCTCCTACAAGTAGCTACATCTTGGTGGAGGGGTTGGGTCCCATGAACCATTCAGTGCTTGCTCATCTGTGGTAGAGCAACGTCCTTTATCCAGGACCCGGGAGAGACCAGCACGTCACACCCCCTGAGTCCATCACAGGTGAACTCCTAAGTTAATGCCCACTAGATCCACGTGTCCACTGCCTGCTGTGCACTTGGCCAAGGAGTGCAGTCCACAAGCATTCCGCACAAGCCTTCTGCCACTTGAAACCCACTTGAAGCCACTTTGCGCACTCCCATTTTGCCAGATTGTGTGTGATGGCGTCTGAAAACCCAGCCGTGCAGAGCCCTCTGGCTGCAGCCCAGCCACCATCACACAAGCTGGACATAGCAATTATTGCTTTAAACCTCTATGTTTGGAGCCCGTCTTCATGCAGGGGTGACCCCAAATGCGTTTCTAAGAATTTTTTCGCAAGTGATTTTTTTTTTTTGAGGGGAGGGGGACCAGCAGCTCGACTATGCTCAGGGATTACTCCTAGCTCTGTGCGCAGAACTCACTTCTGCTGGGCTGGGGAGACCCAATGGTGTGCTGGGGGTCAAACCCAGGTGGGCCACATGCAAGGCAAGTGCCCAACCTGCTGTACTGTATCTCCAGCACCCCATTCAAAACAAGAACAAGAGTCAGAAAGCAACTGGACAATGGCCACTTGCCTGCTCTCCTTGTCAGGCAGCAGAATACTTTCCCCTACGGAAATACTGTTTCGTGGCAGAGACGTAAAAATGAGGAGACCCCTGTTCTGTCTCTGAAACTCTGTGGTTGGCAGGTGGGCACGTGCCTTGTGACTGGCTGGACTGTCCACGGGGCCCTTACATGAGTGTGGAGTTGCAGGCTGTGGCAGAGGGGACCCGTATGCAGAGCCTGAGGTGCTTCCCGGCCCTGTGCCCAGTGGGCATCATCCATCATCTCCCCACGCCGTGTCCCTATTTGGAACTTAACTCTGCGAACAAGAAACTCGAGTGGCTCTGAGCATTTTTTTTTTTTGGTAGTTGACTAATTAAAGACAAAAACACACTTGGTGGGGGGCAGGGGCGATACCGGGATTTAATTTTTTTTTTTTTTGCTGCCGCTATTTGTTTAGAAGTTTGAAAACTTGTAGACTAAAGTCCAGATAGGAAGCATGCCGAGAGCACTCAGGGGGAGAGCCATTGGGACAGAGGCCAGGAGAGCACTCGGGGGAGAGCCATTGGGACAGAGGCTGAGAGAGCACTGGGGGAGAGCCATTGGGACAGAGGCTGAGAGAGCACTCGGGGGAGAGCCATTGGGACAGAGGCTGGAGAGCACTCGGGGAGAGCCATTGGGACAGAGGCTGAGAGAGCACTTGGGGGAGAGCCATTGGGACAGAGGCCGAGAGAGCACTTGGGGGAGAGCCATTGGGACAGAGGCTGGAGAGAGCACTCGGGGAGAGCCATTGGGACAGAGGCCGGGAGAGCATTCGGGAGCCATTAGGGGAGCACTCGGAGCCTGACAGGGCGGAGGAGCACTCGGGAGCCATTGGGACAGAGGCTGAGAGAGCACTCGGGGAGAGCCATTGGGACAGAGGCGGGGAGCACTCGGGGAGAGCCATTGGGACAGAGGCGAGCACTGGGGAGAGCCATTGGGACAGAGGCTGAGAGAGCACTCGGGGAGAGCCATTGGGACAGAGGCCGGGAGAGCACTCGGGGAGAGCCATTGGGACAGAGGCTAAGAGAGCACTCGGGCTTGGCGGACGGGGAGAGCCATTGGGACAGAGGCCAAGAGAGCACTCGGGGGAGAGCCATTGGGACAGAGGCTGGAGAGAGCACTTCGGGGAGAGCCATTGGGACAGAGGCCGGGAGCACTCGGGAGAGCCATTGGGACAGAGGCCGGAGCACTCGGGGAACAGAGGGGAGCACTCTGGGAGCCAGGACAGAGGCCACACTCACACTCGGAGAGCCATTGGGACGAGGCCGAAGCCGGGAGAGCCTGGGACCGGCGGGAGAGCACTTCGGGGGAGAGCCATTGGGACAGAGGCTGCTGGGAGAGCACTCGGGGAGAGCCATTGGGACAGAGGCTGAGAGAGCACTCGGGGAGAGCCATTGGGACAGAGGCCGGGAGAGCACTCGGGGGAGAGCCATTGGGACAGAGGCCGGGAGAGCACTCGGGGAGAGCCATTGGGACAGAGGCTGAGAGAGCACTCGGGAGAGCCATTGGGACAGAGGCCGGGAGAGCACTCGGGGGAGAGCCATTGGGGCAGGGGCCGGGAGAGCACTCGGGGAGAGCCATTGGGACAGAGGCCGGGAGAGCACTCGGGGAGAGCCATTGGGGTTGGGGCTGGGTGAGAGGCGGCAGGAAGGAGCCTCCAGCACCTTGCAACAGCTTCCTGCCTCCAGTCCTCTCTCCAAGTCCTGCCGGGCTGAAGCCCGGCACACCCACTTTGTCCAGGGGGTGACAGCTGTCAGCCCCACTCCTTCCCCTGTTAGCCTCCACGCTGTCCCCACCAGGACCCCGAGGGCCCTCACCCTGCAGAGATCTCTCCCCCTGCTTTTATCCCCCACATTAGGCCTATAAGTCTGGGCTTGTCTGGTTGAACCCTAGTGTGACCCCTCCCCCCAAGCAGCCAGAATGTCCCTCTCCGACAACCCCCACATTGTCCCTGTTTGTCTCCGAGCCTCCGAGACGGACACCTCTGGCTGCCCGGGTGGTACGGGGGGCAGCGAGCCAGGCTGCGGGTGAAGGGGGCATGGTACGACCACCCACAGCTCAAAGGTGCTGAGAGGGCACCGGGCACACCCTCCTCCCCGCGTGTTCTCCGTGACAGGGCTGCCGAGACCCCAGAGTGCCCGCTCGGCTGCTAAGCTGCCGCTGCCCTGCTCCTTGGGCCTCCCCACCCAGCCGGGACCTGGAGAACAAGCAGTGCTTTCAGAGCGCGGGCGGCTGGGCCCGCTCCCAGGTGGATGGTGTCACTTGGACGACACCCAGCTGCCTGCCCAGGGCCCCGTGAAGTCTTTGATGGTCGCTGAGCAGGACATGGGCTCCCGGGCTGAAAAAGAGGTAAGGGGGGGACAGGGCGGCCACCCCAATCTGCGAGTCAGGCCCCAAGTCCCCAGAGCCCCTGCGCCCTGCAGCCACAGCACGGAGGACACAGACAGAAGCTACCCGGGCACTCACCCTCTGCCCGCCTCTGGCCCCTGCTCCCATCTGGGTGCTGCAGAGACAGACACTTTTGTTGGATTTTGGGGTCACTCCTGGAGCTACTCATGGGACCCTGAAAACCTAAGAATTGAATCCCGAACTCTGGTGGGCAAAGCATGTGTTCAGCCCTCCGGTATTTTAGGATCCTTTGAAAGTCTAGTTGAGGGACTGGAGCCATAGGAGATGGGGAGGGAGATGGCCCAGCATGTGGTCAACCCAGGTTCCATCTCCAGCATCCCGTATGGTCTCCTGAGCACTTCCAGGAGTAATTCCTGAGTGCAGAGCCAGGAATTACTCCCTGAACATTGCTAGGGATGACCCCCCAAAGAAAAATTAATAAATAAATAAAAGTCTAGTTGGAAGTGCATGACTGGAGAGATGATACAATGGAGGGAGAATTTGCCTTGCATGTGGCCACTTGGTTTCAATCCCTGGCACCACATACGGCCCCTGAGATCCACCAGGAGTGACCCATGAGCAGAGCTAGGAGTAGGCCCTGAGCAGAGCCAGGAGTAGGCCCTGAGCATCCCCGGTGTGGCCTCAAAATGAACAAAAACAACACAGCCAAAACCCAAAACGTTTGAGGTAAGAGAGAGCTCTCAGTGTCTGAGGCTACAGCAAATTCCAAGAGATGGATCCAGGGTGCTGGAGGCCCAGCACGTGGGTCCAAGGGGAACGTCCTTCCTTCCCCAGCTCTGCGCCTCCCTGTCCGCCACCCCAACCTCAGTCTGTCACACCCAGCTGGGGTGTGCCATCCATGGGGCAGCAGGAAGAGCCTCGGAACACAGCAACCACAAATGAATCCGCACTCGGACTGCAGGAATCTGGGTGCTCCGGGAGAGTAGAAAGTCAAGGAGGCCCGGTCAGGAGCACGTCTCTCTATTCAGCCGCCCCGCCCGAGTGCTCTGCGGTACCGCCTCCATGCCCAGCCCCTCCCCTGAAGGGAGAAGACCAGAACAGGGCCCCGAGACCCCACATGGGCAGCGGGAACTCTGGGGGGGTCTCTGCCACTCCCCCACCTCCAGGAGAACCATGTGCAGGCGTCAAGACCTCACTAGGGACGCTGCACCTCCTCCGGGAGAAGGGCAGGACCCTCGCCCAGGACAGGAAATGTACCCCTCCTCGTGGCTGCGAATGCAGCCCCTCACAGGTTGGCTTGTGCTGAAAACCAGGAGTGCCCTGGTGAGGGTCCCAGCCCCCAGAAATCCTCTGCACCCTGCTTGGTTGGAGACCCCTCCGAAAGTGCCTAAGCTGAACTGGAGGGTTTCTGGGGTACCGCCCCTTTGCATTGTATTTTAATGCGATTTTACAGTCCATAAGGGGGCAGGAGGGAGGGACACCTGTCATTACAGGTGTGGGGACAGGTCTGCTGGCAAGGACAGGGCGGCTGCCCCCACCATCACGAGCCTTGAGGCCCACACCAGGCAGCTGGGAGCTCTCTGGGCTCACTTGTGGGGGGAGTGGCTGGGGTCGAGGAATAAACCACCCACAGAGGCAGCGGCTAATTCAACACCACCCAGTCCAGCAGAGTAGGGAGGGAAGGGGGAGGAGCCGGAAGTGGTGACCCGGAAGTGGCGGCCCCGGAAGCGGTGGCTCGGGAAGTGGTAGAGACCAGAAATGGAGGCGTAGCTGGACCACCCGTCATGGGTGGGGGTCTCAGGGAGGAGGGTGATGCATCCCAGACATCCCACAGCGAGAACGGAGGGCGGGAGAGAATCCCCTCCGCTAGCACCCAGACCCGGACCTCGGGTGCCCATCACTATGTAGATGGTATCATGGTCCCCGACCATCCTGGACTCATCCAGGAGAGTCCGCCACAGGCAGAGACAGGGGCCTCAGAGTGCTCCCCCGCCCCACAGATGCCACATGTCCCTTCCAGCTTCATCTCTGTCCACGTGATGAGCTAGATGCCCCAAGTAGGGCAGGCAGGGTGGAAGCCCCCACGAGGAGCCGCGGGTCTGTAACTGGAGGCAGGAGCGAGGAGATGTATCACCCTGCGCTGTGCAGCCCCGGTGCCGCCTTACCTCTCTGGTGGTATCCCGCCTCATCCTGCCAAGGAGAGCTGTAGAGTGCAGTACCCCGGGCGGGCAGGTGTTGAGGCTGCTGGACAAATGCTTGCTGTCACAAGACACGCAGAGAGCTTGAAGAACTTGCTCAGGGGTTGCCCTGAGCTGAGGGAAGTCGGGATTTGACCCCTGGGGGGCTTGGAAAAATCACAGCCAGCGGCTGGAGCCGCAGAGACCCGGAACCGACAGTAGGTGGCGCTGTGGGGTCATTAGGCTGCCAGGCAGCGCCCATTGGGGCAGGCACCAGGGGGTGTCCCTCTTCCCACCCGTGCCCTCTACCAGGTCTGCCCCCTGAGGGGGTCATCGCCCTCCACTGCTGAGATCTACAGGGGCCCAGAGACAGTCCCCTGGCCTGGGGTCATGGAAGTGGGGGTGGGGGGCACTACAGAAGCTCCCTGAGTTCCAGCCCTGCCCAAGCAGCCACAGCTACTCTCTGGCGCTTGATGGGAACCAGGCGTCCCCCCTCCGCCCTCACTGGGGCTGGACATTCCAGCGACGCTGAAGCCACTGCTTTGAAGTCAGAGCTAAACCAGGATTAGGGCGGCTCCAGGCTGGCCTCTCCCCTCCCAGCCAGGCCCATGCCACGCCCCCCAGTGCACTGTCCTCGTGGCACGGGAGATGTGGCCCCCTGGGGAGGCACAGCTCAGCACCTCCATGCACTCTGATACTACAATGTCTAAGCATCCCCACAACTGGCCACAGGCGTGACATGGCCACTCTGAGCCCCACCCGACCCCACAACACTCTTGCACCATCACCCTAATACAAGGACTCAGGCAAGGTGAGAATGTGGCCACGCTGCCTGGGGCAGAAAAGGGGAGCATGTGAGAGAGGCTGGAACTGGGGGCTGAGTCCCTGCGACTCTCATTGTTTGCACCCAGGGGACCCGCAGGAGTTTCAGGGCTGTGTCGTGTCTCAGGCTCAGTGGCTCCGTGGGTCCCCCCGGGGCCAGACAGGTGCAGTATGGGACACTCCTGCCTGCCTCTGTCTCTCCCGCACCCGGGAGCTGCTGCCTGCTCTGCCCCTGCGGCGCGGCACCAACCTGGTCCCCTCCTGTTGCCCCGTGTCCCTCAGCACCCGTCCCTGGGGCCCAGCGCCCTTACAAAAGAGTCCAAGGCTGGGCCCCTCCTCCCAGCAGCTGCTCAGCTCGGAGAGGCCTGCCTGGCCCTGCCTCTGCCTCACACGGGCATTGGGGGGCAGAATTCCACTCCCACCCCCAAGTTCCCCCAATGCCCCAGTACCCGACACTCCCATCCCCATGATCCCAGCTTCCCCAACTCCCCAGCTGCCCCCAACACCCACAGCTGCCCCCCAACACCCACCATTACCCCAACACCCCAGCTGCTCCCAACTCCCCAGCTGCCCCAACGTCCACAGCTGCCCCCAACACCCATAGCTGCCCCCAACACTGACAGCTTCCCCAAACACCCCACCATTACCCCAACACCCTCAGCTGCCCCCAACACCCCCAACAACCCCAACACCCCAGCCCCCAACACCCCCAGCCGCCCCAGCCGCCCCAGCCGCCCGCTGCAGCCCAACTCCCCAGTGCTCCCAATACTCCCAGCCTCCTCACCTCCCTCCCCTCTCCCTTTGGCCTTACCCTCGACTTGATTCCCAGAGCAGGATACTCAGAGCCTCTGGGTGGGCAGGACCCTCCCCCCCGCCTTCCCCAGTGCTGGTTGAGGCTACACCCCTGCTTAGCCACATGGGCTCTGGCCCCTGAGGCTCCAGGACAGCTGGTGTCCCACTGCCCTGGTCCAGCAGCCAGAGCAAGTCCAGTGGGGTTCCACCTCTGGAGGGAGAAAAGAGAGTGGGGCTCCCTGACCAGCAGCATGGGGGCAAGGAGCAAACTCATAGGTCCATCAGCCTGTTTGTCAGCTAGTAGCCCCACCCCGAGACCCCTGGTTACACTTGTGCCGGGTGTCCCCCTCTAGAAAGGGTAACCAAACAAATTAGGCCTCGGGGGGCTGGAGCAGCCTCTGACCTTCGACCCTCTCCCTTGCCAGATTTTTCTCTGTTTTTGTCACATGTGAATTTTGTGTGTGAGAGACAGACAGGAAGAGACAGACACATGCTTGGGGGGCTGGAGAGGCAGACAGCGCTCAGACTGTAGTTGGACATGCAGCAGGAATGTAGAGCTTCCCCAAACAGGCAGGGCTCCTGAACTCAGCACCCATCCCAGGCTGTTTCAGTGCCCTGGGATCTGGGGTCCTCCCCAGCTTGGCCATTTATTGGCGGTGGAAAAGATTCAGGATCCTCCATTTGCCTTAGAGATGTGGCGTGAGGATGGATCCTGGTAGCAGGGTCCCCGGGACACCCCTCAGGGCTGGCTGAGGCTCCCAGGGACGTCCCTGAGCAGCTGGGTTCGGGCTGGGGCTCTTGAAGGCACTGGGCCTTGCTGAGTGGGCGCCAGGAGATGCTGCCCCTCAGGGCCAGTTTAACCAGCCACAGGGCTGGAAGGAATTTGCTGTTTCTCTTAACAGCGACCCCTCGTGATTTATATGGGGCCACCGTCTGTCCAATGGAAAAGTGCAGCTAGAGCCGAGACCGCTGGTAATTGGCCTCATGAGGCCCAGCTGGGTCAGCCAGGCTGGGCCTGTCCCTGCAACCCATTCCTTGGGGACACTAAAGCCACCAAGAACAGGACAGAGGGGCCTGACGTCTGGTATTCCAAGTGAGAGCAGGCATAAGTGGAGGTTCTAGGTCTATACCGGGGATTCTGGCATCATACTGGGGGTTCCAGCATCGTACTGGATTTCTGGGTATCATACGGGGGTTCTGGGATCATAGGGGTTCTGGGTATCATACTGTGGGTTCTGGCATCATATTGGGGGTTCTTGGTATGTACTGAGGGGTCTGAGCATCATACAGGGGGCTTCAATACAGGAGTTGTGCAAAGTTCCCATGGCCATAGGCACTGAGGCTGGGGCTGCCGCTGTGCCCTGGCCCTTGATATTCTGAATCTTTACAGTGACAGCTGTCCCCAAGAGCCTGTCCTGTCCACACACAGTGACAGCTGTCCCGAGCCTGTCCCCATGGTGACAGCTGTCCCTGAGAGCCTGTCCTGTCCACACACAGTGACAGCTGTCCCCGAGCCTGTCCCCATGGTGACAGCTGTCCCCAAGAGCCTGTCCCCATGTGACAGCTGTCCCCAAGAGCCTGTCCCCATGGTGACAGCTGTCCCTGAGAGCCTGTCCTGTCCACATGGTGACAGCTGTCCCCAAGAGCCTGTCCCCACAGTGACAGCTGTCCCCCGGAGCCTGTCCCCATGGTGACAGCTGTCCCCGAGCCTGTCCTGTCCACACATAGTGACAGCTGTCCCCGAGAGCCTGTCCTGTCCACACACAGTGACAGCTGTCCCCGAGATCCCATCCCCACGGTGACAGCTGTCCCCAAGAGCCCGTCCCTACGGTGATAGCTGTCCCAAGAGCCCGTCCCCATGGTGACAGCTACCCCCGAGAGCCCGTCCCCACGGTGACAGCTGTCCTGAGTCTGTCCCCATGGTGACAGCTGTCCCTGAGTCTGTCCCCACGGTGACAGCTGTCCCTGAGAGCCTGTCCCCACTGTAACAGCTGTCCCGAGAACCCGTCCCCATGGTGACAGCTGTCCCTGAGAGCCTGTCCTGTCCACACACAGTGACAGCTGTCCCCGAGAGCCTGTCCCCACTGTAACAGCTGTCCCCGAGAGCCCCGTCCCCATGGTGACAGCTGTCCCCGAGGGCCCGTCCCCATAGTGACAGCTGTCCCCGAGAACCTGTCCTGTCCACACACAGCAACAGCTGTCCCTGAGAGCCCATCCCCACAGTGACAGCTGTCCCCGAGAGCCCGTCCCTACAGTGACAGCTGTCCCTGAGAGCCTGTCCTGTCCACACACAGCGACAGCTGTCCCTGAGAGCCCATCCCCCACAGTGACAGCTGTCCCTACGGTGAGAGCCTGTCCCTACGGTGACAGCTGTCCTCGAGAGCCCATCCCCACTATAACAGCTGCCCCAAGAGCCCGTCCCCATGGTGACAGCTGTCCCCGAGATCCCATCCCTACGGTGACAGCTGTCCTCAAGAGCCCGTCCCACTGTAACAGCTGCCCCCGAGAGCCCGTCCCCACGGTGACAGCTGTCCCTGAGTCTGTCCCCACAGTGACAGCTGTACCTGAGTCTGTCCCCATGGTGACGCTGTCCCTGAGAGCCTGTCCCCACGGTGACAGCTGTACCTGAGAGCCCGTCCCCACATGCCTCTTCCTAGTGCGTTCAGGAGCTTCTACCTGTGCCCAGGATGGGGGCTCTGTGGATACATCTGAGTGTTTCTGGAGAACTTGGGGGGGTTGTGGGGATGAAGGCAGCTGCTGGTGACCCAGAGATTGGAGTTAAGGCCACCAGGGAGTCAGTGGAGGAAGGGGGTCCCTTGTGAGACCATCTGGGGGCCCCAGGAAAGGACCCCCTGAAATGAGGCTCGTGGAAAGCACCTTGACTGTGCAGCTGCATGTCCTCTGCCCCGTGCCCGTGAGTAGGTCCCTGCAGGACTCTGCCCCGTGCCCGTGAGTAGGTCCCTGCATGTCCTCTGCCCCGTGCCCGTGAGTAGGTCCCTGCATGTCCTCTGCCCCGTGCCCGTGAGTAGGTCCCTGCATGTCCTCTGCCCCGTGCCCGTGAGTAGGTCCCTGCAGGACTCTGCCCCGTGCCCGTGAGTAGGTCCCTGAATGTCCTCTGCCCCGTGCCTGTGAGTAGGTCCCTGCAGGACTCTGCCCCGTGCCCGTGAGTAGGTCCCTGCAGGACTCTGCCCCGTGCCCGTGAGTAGGTCCCTGCAGGACTCTGCCCCCGTGCCGTGAGTAGGTCCCTGCAGGACTCTGCCCCGTGCCCGTGAGTAGGTCCCTGCAGGACTCTGCCCCGTGCCCGTGAGTAGGACCCTGCAGGACTCTGCCCCGTCCCCGTGAGTAGGTCCCTGCAGGACTCCTGCCCCGTGCCCGTGAGTAGGTCTTCCTGCAGGACTCTGGGGAGTCTCGGAGCAGCCGCCGGGCCACCCTCTGTCCTAGGCCGGGGTCTGTGCAGCAAACAGACCTGGGGTCTGTTTGTGTCTGGTGTCCAGGCAGGAGCTCTGAACCACTGGGGAGCATCAGGGGCAGGCGGGGTGAGACCCTCCAGCAGCCTGGCCACCCAGACTCTGCTCCCTGAGTCCTGGACTGGGGCCCCTCTGTCTCCTCCAAGGGGCACTGAGCCAGGACCTGCCCCCGTGCCAATCAGTGTGGGCAGAGCCAGGCAAGGCTTCCAGTGGGCTGCCCGGTTCTTCTGTGATGCCAGTAGCCTCGGCCGCCCTTTGTCCTGCCCCAACCCCTGACCCCCAGCCCAGGGCGGACACTCATGCCAAGGCCGAGGGCATTGATCCTCCTGGTCTGCCCCATCTAGTGCTGCCATCTCTGTGCCCACCTCCCACATCCCAGGAGCCCCGCTCCAGCTCCTGCTCTTCTCCTGTCGGCCCCAACAGGTTCCCCTGGTCTGTGGCTCCAAAACCCCCACACGATGGTCAGCAAAACCCATAGTGGGCTTAGACTCTCCCCAGACACTGCCCAGAGTCCCCCACATGCATTGAAGATTCTCCCCATCCTCCCTCCTGCCTGCCCCACTCCCCACCATGGGCACGGCTGGCTCCCCCTCCTCCCCACCCTCCTCCACTCCTGTCTTCCTCCTCCCTCTGTCCTTCCCTCCCTCCTTATCTCCTCCCTTCCTCTCTGTCTCTCTCTCTCTTCCCTTCCCCCTACCTTCCTCTCCTCCTTCCTCCTCCTCTCCCTCTCCCTCCTTTTTCTGTGGGATAGAACATATAATGATCATTAAGTGCAAGAATCTTTCATACATTTGCACCAAGATGAATGCTTATGGCTGAGTTCCCACCACCTAGACCAAGATACTGTTTCTCTCTTGGCCACCTCCCTCCCTAGAGATTACTATTATTTAGCCTTCTAACCCCATTTGTGACTCTCATGGGTTTTGAACACCATGTTAAATAGATCTCAAAGTATACAGTCCAAGAAAGAGAGCTCAGGGGGCTAGAAACAAAATGACACTTCTCTGATAGGCGACGTTGATAAGGACCCAGTGGGCAGTGATGCGGAAGAACTGGAACAGCCAAGGAAAAGAAGTTGGATCCCTACCTCACACCGTATTTGAAAAAGAGGCACTCAAAGGGGCTCCAAGTCCTGACTTTGAAAACTGAAACCACCAGTCTTAGGCCTTGGCATTAATCAACATGCTGAGAAAAGGCAGACAGCCCACAGAGCGGGAGATGTTGGCAAATGCCAGCTCTAAAAAAGAATGCAGTTTCTGGAGTCAGAAATACAGCACAGAGGGATGGTGTTTGCCTTGCATGAGGGCTGACCTGAGTTCAACTCCCAGAACCCCATATAGTTCCCTGAACACCATAACCCCTGAGTTCAGAGCCAGGAGTAAGCCCTGAGCACTGTCAGGTGTGGCCTAACACCCCCACCTCCTCTAGGGAAATAAAAAGAATAAAGAATTCCAGCACAAAATGCTGATTCCATCCCTTGGAAATGGAAGGCAAATTCCTAGCCGGGAACAGGCCAGGGCTTGGTGCGGGGGCAGAACACAGAGTTCTGTTGTAGGGGGCCGAGGGAGAATGTCCTAGGCTGAGCTTATGAGTCCAGCGTGCCCCTGGGCATGCGGGTCCTGGGGACCACCTGGTCTATGGCTCCATCCTGATGGCTTGGCATGGGCTCAGCACTTGGTGGTAACTCGGTGGGGCGTGCTCTGCGTCTGGACACTGGGCGTGGCACGTGGACACTGGGCGAGGCGCGTGCCTGAGACCCCTAGAGGCTGCCTCCTGTAAGTCACCCCTTTACAGAGGCCCTGACGACTCTTTGTCCTGCTGCCTGTCTGGCTGAGACCTGCTGGGCTGGGGACAGAGTGACCCCTGGACTCCAGCTTCCCACTTCATCCTCCTGGTGTCCAAGAATCCACGTGTCCTTGCTGCCCCTTGGTGGTGTGGCCTTTTCCGTGTGAGCTAAGGCAGGAGATGCCTGGGGGTGTTTGTTTCCCATTTCGGGGGTGAACCCCAGGAGCTTCTGGAGCTGTAGCTACTCCCCGCCCCTTCCCGTTTGGCAGCGCCCCGGCTCTCAGCTGGGCTGTCTGCTTGTTTCCGTTGTTGATAGGAACGATTTTCCCCTCTGGTTTTTGGGTCATACCCAGCGGTGCTCAGGAGTTACTCCTGGCTCTTAGCTCAGGGGGACTATATGGAGTGCTGTGGGGGTCGAACCGGGAAGCACTCCTCAGGCTGTGATAACTCTCTGGCCCCTGGGAAGAATTTCCAAGAGGTGGAACTTTTGTGTTTGTTTGTTTTAACCATGTAGGGAGTGAAAATCAAACTCAGGTCGGCTGCACCACCGTGCTATCACACGCTGCTGGCCCACATCTTTCATGCCTCTGTGTCTTCAAGGCCAACTGGGAGTGTTTTGTTCTACTCTCCCACTCCCGTGGTTCCCCACAACTCTCCCTGCTGCAGGATCAGCCTCCAGGAGCTGATGCTGGCTCCTCCTCGGAGACATTACTTCAGCACATAGTAGGTGCTCAATAAAATGACCCCAGGATTGGCTGCATCCTGGGCCCATCTGGGGCCCATTACTGCTGTCAACTAGATCGAAACAGTAGCTCATCAGCTGGGAACATTCGAACCAAGCCAGGGAAGAAAAATGGTTTGGGAAAAACAGCCACTAGGGAATGTTCACTGGGCTCCACCCACAGCCGGCGTTCCGCCCCTGGCCTCACCCCATGGTGCAGACCACAGAAGCTCAGAATACGGCATCATTTATTACACTGAGGCTCTCGGGGCGAGAGGCAGGTCCTGTGCCCAGGGGTCCCCCGCCAGGCACCGCTAGTCCTTCTCCTCGCCGTGGGTGATGATGTAGCACAGGCTTCTGTAGTCCACGTTGCCGCACATGTCAGGTGGGAACGCTGCGAACATCTGCTTGATCTGGGGGATAAGAGGGGCCTCAGCGGGGGCCCCACTCGCAGGGAGTGAGGGCAGGGCCAGCGGGGTGAATGTCCCCCCCATCTTCACAGCTGGAGGGCAGCGCCCCTCAGCCACCCCACCCCTTCCTGTCCTCAAGGCAGGATGCAAAAGGGATCTCTGACTTTAGGGGGCCGAGGAGGGGCTGGGCAGGCTGCACCTGAAAGACCCCAAGGAGTGACCACTTGCCTCGTCCTCGCTGAAGCGGTCAGCCTGGGTCATGAGCTTTTCCTTGATGCTGTGTGGGAAGGAAGAAGGTCAGGGTGGACTCCACTGACCCCAAGAGGGTGCTGAGGTTACAGTGTGGGATGCAGAAGCTTTCTGGGGCCCCCGGGAGTGCCAGGATGGGGTTTCTCTTCGGTACCAGCTGCCCATCCCTCCACAACCCCCCCCACTGCCCTAGCCCCCACCTCCATTCTCTGTCCAGCTTGGGACCTTCCTCCTCCACAACTCCAGTCCTGTCAGTGCCTCCCATCCCCACCCTGAGCCCACTGACATTCCTGTGATCTCTACATCCCACCCATCATGGCCTCTAGGCTCACCTCCTCCAGGCTGGCCTCCAGGGTGCCCCTGCCTGACCTTTCTCCTGGCCCATGTCCTCCACCTGTCTGTGCACTGCCCCCCCCCACTTCTGCCACACCATCCAGTCACAGGGACCCTTCTTGCTGACCATTCCCTCCTAGGTGCTACTCAAATGCTCCCTAATCACCCTTTAAGACTTGCTTCTGTCCCTCCCCTACCCCGGGGCCACACTCCCTCTGTCCCCTGTTACTCCACTATGTCTGATACCCGCTCATGGAGACATAGAGGCCCAGAGAGGGGCAGGGATCTCCTGTGGTGCTGGGCCAAGGATGGGCACTCACAAGTCAGCTTTCACGAAGCCTTTCCCCTCCGTGTCGAACACCTTGAAGGCATGCAGGATGGTCTCCTCAGGGTCTGTCCCTGGGGGCACAGTGTTAGGGTCAGGGGACATGGCCCAGGGAAGGGCTGCTGCAGGCAGGGCTTGGGGCTCTGACCCAAACACAGTCCAGGTGCAGGCACTTGGGTGCTTGTTTGTTGATGAGGAAACTGGGGCTCAGGTGTCTGCTTAGGGCCTCTGCTAATAAGGGCGCAGGCTTGAAGCCAAGATTATGGCCCTTCAGGTTCCTCCACCTGTTCTGCTATGATCCTGCCCCTCACACTGGCCAGGTTATCTTGTCTTCCCTCCGCCCCCATCAGACTGGATCAGGCCATCTGCTGCCCCCATCAGACTCCATCAGGCCATATGTGTCTCCCTCTTCATCAGACTGGGTGAGCCAGCTTGTATCCCCATCAGTCTGGTTCAGGGCTAGTCCTGACTCCCCCCCATCAGACTGGGTCAGGTCTAGCCATGACTCCCCCCCATCAGACTGGGTCAGGTCTAGCCTGACTCCCCCATCAGACTGGGTCAGGTCTAGCCATGACTCCCCCCATCAGACTGGGTCAGGTCTAGCCATGACTCCCCATCAGACTGGGTCAGGCAGTCCTACTCCCCCACCACCCCCTGGCACAACCCCACACGGCCACCCCCCCACGACTTCACTACACGACTCCCCCCATCAGACTGGGTCAGGTCTAGTCATGACTCCCCATCAGACTGGGTCAGGTCTAGCCATGACTCCCCCCATCAGACTGGGTCAGGTCTAGTCCTGACTCCCCATCAGACTGGGTCAGGCTCCAACAGGCAGGCCAGTCCTGACTCCCCATCAGACTGCAGGTCCAGCCATGACTCCCCCATCAGACTGGACAGGTCTAGCCATGACTCCCCCATCAGACTGGGTCAGGTCTAGTCATGACTCCCCATCAGACTGCGCCAGGTCTAGTCATGACTCCCCATCAGACTGGGTCAGGTCTAGCCATGACTCCCCCATCAGACTGGGTCAGGTCTAGTCATGACTCCCCCATCAGACTGGGTCAGGTCTAGTCATGACTCCCCCATCAGACTGGGTCGGGTCTAGTCATGACTCCCCCATCAGACTGGGTCAGGTCTAGTCATGACTCACCCATCAGACTGGGTCAGGGTCTAGCCATGACCCCCCATCAGACTGGGTCAGGTCTAGTCATGACTCCCCCCCATCAGACTGGGTCAGGTCTAGTCATGACTCCCCCCCATCAGACTGGGTCAGGTCTAGCCATGACTCCCCCATCAGACTGGGCCAGGTCTAGTCATGACTCCCCCATCAGACTGGGTCAGGTCTAGTCATGACTCCCCCATCAGACTGGGTCAGGTCTAGTCATGACTCCCCACAGACTGCGTCAGGTCTAGTCATGACTCCCCCATCAGACTGGGTCAGGTCTAGCCATGACTCCCCCCATCAGACTGGGTCAGGTCTAGTCCTGACTCCCCCATCAGACTGGGTCAGGGCTAGTCATGACTCCCCCCATCAGACTGGGTCAGGTCTAGTCATGACTCCCCCCCATCAGACTGGGTCAGGGCTAGTCCTGACTCCCCATCAGACTGGGTCAGGTCTAGTCATGACTCCCCCCCATCAGACTGGGTCAGGGCTAGTCATGACTCCCCCATCAGACTGGGTCAGGTCTAGTCATGACTCCCCCCCATCAGACTGGGTCAGGGCTAGTCATGACTCCCCATCAGACTGGGTCAGGTCTAGCCATGACTCCCCATCAGACTGGGTCAGGGCTAGTCTGACTCCCCAGTCTAGCCCCCCCATCAGACTGGGTCAGGTCTAGTCATGACTCCCCCATCAGACTGGGTCAGGCTAGTCATGACTCCCCATCAGACTGGGTCAGGGCTAGTCATGACTCCCCCCATCAGACTGGCACTAGCATGCCCCTGGCCCGATCCCCCATCAGACTGGGTCAGGTCTAGTCATGACTCCCCATCAGACTGGGTCAGGCTTAGTCATGACTCCCCATCAGACTGGGCCAGGGCTAATCATGACTCCCCATCAGACTAGATCTGATCAGCTGTGTCACCCCTAGTTGCCAGCTCCTGCGGCACAGGACCGGTGTCTGTGTCCCCTCACCAGCATCATGCTGCTGGTCCTGAGTGCTGGAGTTGGGCCCGGGCTGGCCTGTGAGCCGGGGCCATGGACACCAGAGCTGGAGCTAGGCATAGAGGCAGCCCAGAGCTCTGGTGGGCAGTGCTGGTCTCGAGGAGGAGAGGCAGCCAGGGAGTGGGCAGGGGACAGAGAGCAGGGGAAGGGGGAAGTTGGCCTCTTGGGGTCTGAAGAGGCCTTGGTTGGGCCAGGAGGGGCAGCTGCAGCTCTCTGAGGTCAGAGGACAGTGCTGTGGCCTGGAGGCTGCATGACCCCACCCATCCCTCCTTCACCGCAGCGCTGGCTCTGCCACCTCTTGGCTCTCAGAGGCTCCTGCCCCACCTCCCCCAGACTCGGGGCTGCCCCCTCCAGCGCCATGTGAGACCCTGGTTCCATCTCCAGACTTGCACGTCCCCATGCCCAAGCCCTGCCATGTGGTCTCCCCATAACAGCCGCAGTGAAACGAGGCGCCCAGAGCTGGCACAGGCTCCCGGGGACAGGCTCTGGGCCTGCAGAACCTCTGAGCTGCTCCAGCTCCTGCTTTCAGGGGGCCAGGGGGCCCCCAAGGCCACGCCTGGCCGCAGGGCAGGAGTTGGGCGGCTCATCCAGTCCTGGAGGGCGTCGGGGTCGGGTCTGCAGTGCATTGGGTCCACCATCCCCATCTCCGCCTGGAGAGCCCCGTCCCTGCACGGGGCCCCTCAGGGGTGGAGGGAGGGTCTGGGCTGAATCCTCCACACTGCCTGGTGGAGGGTCCCTAAGCCCAGTGACAGAACAGGAGGGAGACCCCCACATTGAGAGACACCGGGGGCTTCTCTGCCTCTGGGATCCTGGAGGGGCTCCACAAGCTTCAGCCCCTACAAGCTGCCCAATCAGGGTCCTTTGCGGCCCAGAGGAGGCTCACGTCGTCCTGGTTTCCAGGTGAGGGTCAGGAGAGCAGTGCAGGGGTGCAGAGCAGAGATCCTGAGGCAGGGTGGGGGTCCCCAGGAGGTCCAGGGCCAGACTGGGACCCGCTGGCAGGCCTGAAGCCCCCTGTGAGTGTCTGGGACACCTGGAACAGACGCCTGTGGGCCCCAACCCATCCTTCAGAGCTGTGTCCTGCCCTGACTGGGCCATACTGGCTTCCAGAAACTTCCTCCTGTCTGTCCACTGGCTGGTGGGGCAGGACAGGCAGATGACCCTTCCCCAGCCCACTCCCTTGGGCCCCTCACCTTTCAGTTTCTCCCGAACATGGTCAGGAAGACGGTGAAGTTGATGGGCCCTGGGGCCTCCTTCACCATGGCCTCCAGCTCCTCACTCTTCACGTTGATGCGGCCTGGGGTGGGAGGGGATGAGGGGGACAGTGAACTAGAGACCTCACCACTGCCCACAGCCTGGAGGGCCCAGCTGGGTGGACAACACTGCCACCCTCCCCTCCCGCAGAGATGGCAGAGCCCTGTGGCCCCGAGGGAAACCGAGGGCCACAGAAGCTGAAGAGCACAGGGTGCCTCAGTGCCTGAGCCCAGGATGGGGCAACCCACCGAGAAGACCCTTCCCCTCCTGGCTCTTTCTCCACGCCCCACCCAGGTTAGTGCAAAGGTCCTTCCTGCCTCACACCCCAACTTCCCCAGGGCTGTCTAGTCCCAGCATTTATCTGCTGGGCTCCCAGGCTGGGCACCCCCTGTTCTGCGCCCCATAAAGCGCAAGGCCTTCATGCAGTTCTCTGGGGCCTGCCACCCAGGGCTGCGGTCACCCACCCAGGGCAGCAAAGGTGTCCCTCAGGTCCTCCTTGTCAATGAAGCCGTCACGGTTCTGGTCCATGATGGTGAAGGCCTGTGGAGACGGGGGCACTGAGTGAGATCCCCACCCTGGCCGTGCACCCACAGACCCTGGGGCCTCCCTGCTGCCTGGCCTGGCCAGGCAGGAACACTTGGGGTGGGGGGTGGTCACGGCAGAGCCAGGGCTGAGTGACCAGATCATGCTCTCAGCAACCCCATTTCACAGAGAGGCAGACTCACCCTCTGCTGCTGCCCCGAGCCCACTCACCTCTTTTAAACTCCTGGATCTGGTTCTGGTCGAACATGGAGAAGACGTTGGAGCTAGCGCCACCCTCTGCTCGCTTCCGGGCCCTTCTGGGTGCCTGGGGGGCATGGGGGGACTTTCTGAGCACCCCCTAGGGACCTGGTCCTGCACCCCCATAAGTCACCCAGTCTCCCTCCTAGTGCGTCCCCTGTAGTCCTTAAGCCCCACCCCTGTGGCCAGGCGACTGGCCCTGACCTGACCCGCCACCCAGAAAGTTGTCCCTCCCCACAATGCCCTGTGTCCAGGGCCCCCCATCCTAGTCTCGAACACCCACATCCTCCTGCTCAGCTCTTGGGGCGCCACCTGCAAAAGTCAGCCCTTACCCCTAGGCCAACCTGGAGTACCTCTAACTCACTCTCCCACTGCAGTCCAGTGGGAGTCAGGCAGTCCCCTCACAACCCTGCAGGGGGAGCTGCGGTCACCAGTGCCCAGAGGGTCTCCCGACCCCTGTGCTGAGGTTTCTGCCAGGAAGGGGGTTGGAGGGAGCCCTGGGGTCACCTCTCAGCCCCGCTGGGGGAGGAGTCCCTGGAGGCGGAGGCCTGGAGTCAGCAGGGGTGCCCCTGCCCCCAGTTCCTGTGTGGTCCCCCTCCCCCGCCGGCTCACTCCTGGCCCCCAACTTCCCCCACCCCACGGGCCCCCTCCCGGGCTGGCACCCCTCAGCAGCGGCATCACTGACTTATAATTAGCTTTCAGTGGGCGCTTTGTCTGTGCTAATCCTTTGAAAGGAGCTGGCAGGGCCGGGCCAGGACGCTGCAAAGTCTCTGTAATATTTATAAATCCTTCAGACATGATAAAGGAGAGCGCCTCCCGCCGAGCTCATTCTCGCATAATTACATAGACATTTCCGCTGATTAATAAAAATCCTCACTTCCGTCTGGGGGGCCTTGGGCCCTCTCCCCTCAGACCTGCCCCGGCTGCCTTGCCCCCCCCCACCCAGCCTGGCCCGTCTTCCCCAGGCTGCCGGGCGAGTCTGTCTTTGCCTCCCTATACCCCCACTTCCATCCTCACACCAGAGAGGAAGGATCGTTTTCTCTGTTTCCTAAGGGAAACTGAGGCCCAGCGCCCCTGGATCGTGTTGGGGTCCCTTAGGTCCCAGCACTGCTTCTTCCAAAAGAAAATCCCCCCAATTGTCCCTCTGTGGGCAGATGCCTGTCTCACCCCACCTGAGCTGGGGTCCTGGCTGGGTGCCCCCAGAGTCTGAGCCAAGTCTTCTCAGAGCTTCAGTGCTCATGGATAAAACTCAAAGTTTCTGGAGACCCGGACTTGAATCAGCCTCATGGGAGTGATTGGGAGAGAGAGGGTGGGACAGTGCCTGAGACCCCTGCTGCCACTCAGGGCAGACTTCCTGGAGGAGGTGCCTCTGCGCTGAGCTTCTCCACGAGGGCAGAGTCCCCAGGCCAGTAGGATGGAAGGGTGGAGACCGAGGCATTAGAACACTGAGAGGCTGCAGAGAGACCCCCCGGCAGCATTTCTGGGCTAGAGACCCCTAGTCCTGCCGTCTCAATCTGACCCCACACCCCATGGGGTCCACTTCCTGACCCCCACCAGGCCCCCATCTGCTCCCTGCCGCCTCCTCTTCCTCCTTCCCTCATCTGGTCGCCTCCTCCAGAAGAGCAGAGACCTCAAGCCAGGGCCCACACGGGTCAATGTCCAGGTTGGGCCGAAAGAAGAAGGAAGGTCAGGGCCATGCAGGGCCAGGGTCAAGGACGTCACTGAGAGGAGTGAGGTCAGGGCAGGGGGGGGGGAGCGCGAGGGGCATAAAGGAGGTCGAGGTCAGGGGCAAGGGTGAGGGTGGCAGAATGAGGTGGGGGGCCGGGCGGCGGCAGCTCAGCCTACCATGGTCTGCAGTGTCGGTGTTGCAGGCCTGGCCAGCACCGGACGCGCCCTTTAAATAGTCCTGGGGGCCCTGACATCTCACGAAGTGACAAAGGACAGGCTGACGTCACTGCCGGGCACCTGTGGGCCAAACCACGGGTCCAGCAGCTGCCAAGTGCCAGCCTCCCCTGCTGGGCCAGGCAGACCCTGTGCCGGGGCCAGAGCTCAGGCAGAGCCCTGGGCTGTGCGTGCAGGAAGACAGATGAGACGCCCCCTTGGGGAGAGCTTGGCGGGGCCCCATGTCAGGACAGCACCTGAGCAGAGCCCCCCGTGGCCTGACACCCCCTCTCTGCCCACATGCATCTGGCCCAGAAAGGCATGGTGGGGGACCGTTTGGAGCAGAGCTTTCTAGAAACTTCTGGGACTGGGAACCTGAATGTGTTTCCATTTCTTCACGGGAAGATGAGGAGCTGTGTGGGGTGAGGACTTGCCGGGACTCCCTGAGAAAGCCAGTCCTGGGCTTTATAAACAAGCCTCACGACAGGTCACGGCATCCTGGCCCCCGGCCCTGCGGTTTTGGTACCACTGTTAACCCACCGCAGCCAACACTCACTCCAAGGGGCACTGGCAAAGTCCTAGGGGGCAGACGCAGAGGACGGGACACAGGGACTCCCAAGAAGCAAGGTCTGACCCCTGTCCTAGCCTGGCTGCACATTCACCGGAGATGCTTGAGCCCACCAGGCCTGGCCTGGCCCCCAGATTCCCGGCTGAGCCCACACCTGCTGCCGGGGCCCCTGTGTGTCCAGGGCAGGCCAGCAGACACTGCCAAGTCAGCTCCGGGGCCACCACGCCTGATGGGCTGCCAGGGCCGGCAGTGCTGAGTCCCATCCACTGCCCACCCTGTCCCTGGGCGCCGGTGGCTTAACTGTCCTCGGGGCTGGCCTTGGGCCCCTGACTGGGGAGGCCAAGTCAGGCCAGTGCTAATGAGAGGGTTCATGCTAACATGACCTTCCCCAGAGCACAAGGACCGCCGTCCTGTACTGGAGGCCGAGAGCCGGCATTTGCAAACACTGTTCTGAGGGCAGCACTGCCTCCCCGGTCCAGCTGAAGAGATGAGGCACTTCCCAGGGACTGAGAACTAACGGAACCAGAAGAAACCCCTCCTTCTCCTCGTATTTCCAGAAGGAAGCTTCTAGAACCTTATAGAAGGTTCTGATCATCCAAATGTTTGCTTGGCCTCTCCCTCTCCAAGGGGACGCTTCCTCCAGGCACTCTGGACAGCCTACCTGGCCCCTTCCCTCACTCCTGAGTTAACCTAGTCTGCAGCCCCAGACAGGAACCCCCACCCATTCCGGGGGCTCAGAACCTAGGGGAGGGGGAATGACTCTAACAGGTGCCTGGATCCCACCTGCTGCCGGAGCGGGGCTGTGTTAGTGTGGCAGGGTCTGTCCCTGTAGGCCTGCCCCGCCTTGGGGCAACCATGCATGTTTCCGGCCCACCTGCAGCTCCCAGCTCCCCACCCATGACACAGAGTGGCCCCCAAAGGTCCTGACGGTCCTGCCCAGTGGAGCCCCCCAGCCAGCTCCGATGGAGGAAGCAGAGACTCCCCCAGAGGGCCGGGAGGTGGCACCCCCGAGTCCAGGCTCTCCTGTGAGCCCCCGTGTCCTGGAAGCAGGTCAGGAGGGGCTCACCCTCCCGAACTGCCGGAAGTGACCTCTGCGCACCAAGCAGGGAGCAGCCCCTGGGAGGAGCCTTCACTTTGGTGCCGGGAGCGGCCTCAGCAGGGAGCCCATCACTCGCTCTACAGCAGACTCAGTTTCTCCGTCTGTAGACGGGGCCAACAAGCCTCACAGCGCCATACTGTGGAGAGCTGTGGGCTCTGGGGTCACCAGCCCAGAGTCAGGGTGCAGGGCCCAGCTGGATACAGTTCCTGTGGGCCCGGCATGGGTGGGGAAGGGGCGGGCGCAGCTCTGGGCCAACCCGCTTGGCCCATTGGGGGCGATGGTCAGCCCTGGGGCTAGGCTGGCCTGCACTCAGCCCTGTGAGACCCCCACTTTCCAGCAGGCAACCCGGGTGCAGCGCTGAAACATCCCAGCAGGACCAGAGTGGAGACTTGGGTCTTGGGTGGGGCCCTTCATGGCCGCTCAGAGCAGGCTGGACCAGGCAATGCTCCCACCGTCGCCCCAACCTCCAGCCCCCAAACCCTCCCTGTGGGCAGGTCCTGTCCCCAGCCCCGGCCGCCACCCATTTCCCCCCTGACCTTCACCCCTTCCCCACCTCTGACTTCCACCCCTTCCCCAGCCCTGGCCTCCACATGACCCCAATCCCCATCTCTCCTCCCCTACCCCCTCACTGCAGAATCAGCCTTTCCCTGGCCTGAGGGGGTCACCTCGGCCTCTGCTCCCTACAGTGGCCTCCCACCCCCAGCGGCCCTTGCTCGCATTCCCCAGGTGGGGCCCCTGAACACTCTCCAACTAAGGTGATCCCCTGCTGTCCGTTGCTGGGTGTCCTGGACCTGAGTTAACCCCTTACGCTGGGTATCCAGGGCCGGAGACCCTGCCCTGGCACTGGGGAGCCAAGAGGTCAGCATTAGTGGGAGGGACCCAGAGACAGACACAGGGAGATGTCATCTCTCAGGGAGAAGGGGGGCTCCCAGTGTCCCATAGTGTTAGAAGGCCCAGAGAGAGGGTCCCGGGTCAGGCAGAGAGGACAGAAGGGACAAAGGGGTAACAGGACCGCCCAGGGGCTGAACAGGACCCACCGAGGCTGCACACCCGCCGGGCCCCTGTTTTGCCATGGCGTGGGGGTGACTCCTGACCCCCAGGCATCTGGACGCTCCTATCCAGGAGGCAGCCAAGTCATGGCGGAGCTGCCCCTGGGCCCACAGTCTGGCTGGGACGCTGCCCGCCTCCCGGGTCTCTCTGGACTTTCTCTAGAGCTTTCCATCCTTGTCCTTCCTAAGCCCCAATGAAAGGGGGATCCAGAGGGGGTGTGCTGGGGAGAGTAGGTGGGGGCCGGGCTCCCCGCACTGTGATCTCAGCATTCCTGGGGCGATTAGGAGCCAGGGCTGGGAAAGGCCCTCGAGGGAGGGCGGCTAATGGGGGCGGGGGGGTGCTTCATTCCTATTCTGGGGCCCTTTGCTGCAGGGGGCCCAGCTGCTCGGGTTCCTGCCTGAGCCTCTGTCTGGCCACTTGGGAGGGGCCATGGGTGAGCCCCAGGAGCCACCCTGGACAGGCCAGACTTTCCCTGCCCCCTGTAGTGGGCATGCTGCTGCCTCTGGCGGCTGGCAAAGACCTGGGTGCCAACAGGCCAGATTTCCTGGTGGGGATTTGGGTGGGGTGGGTGGTCCTCAGCCCCTCCCTGCTCTTAGCTGCCTGATTATTAGGGGCCCCCTGTAGTGTGGGGGATGGGGCAGGTGTGGGAGACCAGCTCCTAGTCTTCTGGGAAGCCCAGGGTGTTGGAGGGAACGAATAGTCCTAGGGCGGCACCCACACCCCCATCCCCAGCTTGGGGCCCTGGAGAGCCTGGTGTCTGCTCAGGCCTCAAAACTGAGTGGGTGCAGAGGTGGGGGCCCCCTGGGGTGGCTCTCTCCCCCACCCCCATTCCCAGGAAGTGATGAGCTCCTGCCACCCCAGCAGGGCAGGCCTGGCACTATCGCGTGGGGGGTTTCTGGCAGCCCAGGAGCCACCTCGGCGTGTGATCCCTCAGTTCGACGTGGGGAAAGGTCCTATCAACAGAGGTCGAGGTCTTTATTCAGGGAGGGGACAGACAATCCCTCCACAAATGAGACATGAGCTGATAGCCATGTGCTCCGGGGCCAGAGGCGTCCCCTCATCTGGGCTGAAGGAGACAAGGCCAGGGGCTCTGTGTACCCAAATCTGTGTGTCGGGCATTCTCAGAACTGGGAACTGGGACCTGAGGCTCTGGACTTTCTTTCTTTTTTTTTTTTTCTTAAAAAATTTTATATACCACAGTGAGATATACAATTTTAAGGATGTTCATAATTGGGTCTCTTTCTTGTCATAGTGTTCCAGCACCCGCCCCCCCCCATCAGTCCCCATTCCCATCACCAATGATCAAACATTCCCTCCCAGCCAACCCCAGCCTGCCCCATAGCAGGCACCTTTACTTTTTTTCTTTCTGTCTCTGTCTCTGTAATTCTCTCTCTTCTCTTACGCTTTGTGGCTTGCCCTACAGATATTAACTGTTTATGATGTGAGTCTCTATGTGTAAATTCAATAGTGAGTTCTAGTGTGACATTATAGTTCCTCATTCTCTATCAACTTCCCCAGTTTGTTGCAACTAGAATGATCATTACAGTGTATAAATGTGAAAGATCCTGGGAAGGACCTGGTCCTAACTTCCATTATTGTCTAAGTCTTGTTGTGGCGCAGGTGCGGCCATGTGCCGGCGCAGCTGTGGGTTTGGTGTGTCTCTCGTCCAGCGTTGCTGGCTGTGGAGGCTGTGAGCCTGTAGCCATACCTGCCCACTTGGGGGTGGAGGAATTGGAAGAGGAGCCCAAACCCCGGCTCCAAGTCGGCCAGCGTGGCCCCCTGCACGTGCTCTGCGAACCCTCAGAGCTATGTTGGACTCGACCAGGGGCTGAGCCATTTACGGGCTGCTCCATGTGGGGCCGAGCAGAGCAGCTGTGGTCTGGTGTCTTCTCGTCCGGCGTTGCTGGCTGTGGAGGCTAGACTGGGCTTTCTGGTGTCCCCTGGCTCCTAACCCAGGAGGCTGCTCTCACAGCCCTGAGTCCTCACCCCAGACTCGCCAACCCCCATTGGCCCTGTAGAACCCCATGCTTATGGCTCGCAGGGTGGGATGGCTCCCCCACCGGCTGCCTCCATGTCTGACTCTAACCCAAGCCTCATGGCTGAGCACAGATGGGCAACCGACGCTCAGAAGAGGCAGAAGAAGGGGAATGGGACACCCTTGGCTGCGGTGGGCACTGAAGCCTGCCCAGTATTGAGGAGGGAGGCATGGAGGGGGTGCCCACCCACCACAAAGGCTGAGACTCACTCGGCAGTGACTGTCCAGCCAGGACCCCAGAGCCCAGGAGGGACCTTGGGAGCTCAGCCCGGCCTACCAGGAAAGGGCCACAGCAGGGAGGGGGTCCCGCACCCTGGAAGCAGCCCGGAGGGGTCCCCCATGACAGTAAGTGTCACAGAGCCTCAGCCAGCAGCTCTGCTCAGGACAGATGGGGGTAAAGTCAGAGCCGGGCGGGGCGGGCTGGCAGGGCCCCTCGCCTTGTTGGCACGAAGGGCTCCGCCCCTGCCTGCTATCCCACCAACCAGCTCAGCCAGGCTCACCCCACACCTGCCTCTGCCTCACGGTCAGATCCGCATTGGGTTTGTCCCAGCTGTGTGGGAGCTGCTGGTCAGCTCATTGGTCAGAGGAAGGAGTGTGGACACCAGAATGCCAGAGGGGCTGGCGTGGGCAGTGTGGGGCGAGAGGGTCAGGCATGCGTGCGCGTGTCTGTGAGGTATGTCGGTGTGTGGTGTGATGTATATGGTGTGGGTGTAGTTTATGCGACATGTGATATCTGGTGTGTGTGACCTGTGTAGCATGTAGTGTGTAGTGCATGTCTAGTGTGAGGTATATGTTGTCTGTGGAGTATGTGGTGTATGTGGGGAAATGTGTTGTGTAGTGCAAGTGGGGTGTGTGTGTTGATGATGTTTGTGGTCTATGTATGTGATGTGTATGACCGTGTGGTGTATAATTTATATGTGGTGTAGTGTATCTGTGGTGTTGTGGTGAGTGAATGCACAGTGTGGTGAGTGCTATGTCTGTGCTGTGACTGTGTGTGATGTCTGTGGTGTATCTGTGGGCTTGTGTGTGTGTGTGTGTGTGTCTGTGGTATGGTGTATGGGTGTGGTATGTGAATGCACAGGTGGGTGAGTACTGTCTGTGCTGTGTCTGTGTGTGTGATGTCTGTGTTGTGTGTGGTGTGTGATGTCTGTGGTGTATCTGTGGCCTTGTGTCTGATGTCTGTGTTGTATCTGTGGGTGTGTGTGTGGTGTGGTGTGATGTCTATGGTGTATCTGTGGTGAGTGTTTGGTGTGTGTGATGTCTGTTGTATCTGTGGGTGTGTGTCTGTGGTGTGTGTATATGGATGTGGTGTATCTGTGGTATGTATATATGGTGTGTGATGTCTGTGGTGTATCTGTGGTGTGTGTGTGTGTGATGTCTGTGGTGTATCTGAGGTGTGTGTGTGGTGTCTGTGGTGTATCTGTGGTGTGTGATGTCTGTTGTATCTGTGGTGTGTGTGTATGGTGTGTGGTGTCTGTGGTATATCTGAGGTGTGTGTTTGGTGTGTGTGATGTCTGTTGTATCTGTGGTGTGTGTGGTGTGTGATGTCTGTGGTGTATCTGTGGTGTGTGTGTCTATGGTGTGTGTATATGGATGTGGTGTGTGAATGCACAGGTGAGGTGAGTGCTGTCTGTGGTATGTCTGTGTGTGATGTCTGTGGTGTATCTGAGGTGTGTGTGTGTGTGCTGTGTGAATGCACACTATGGTGTGTGGAGCATGTGACTGTCTGGAGGTCCCCCACAGCCTCCCCTGAGGGTCCTATGTTACTGCTGGCGTGGGGCGGGTGAGGGGCAGCGCCAGGACCAGCCTGTGGACCTTGATGCCTCTGATGGAGCCTCAGCCTCCATTTAAAAGCCTCCTTAGCCCTGAGGGTCCTGAGCGTTGGCACCAGGGCCGGGACCACGCTGGGCCCCTTGGCACCTTGTGGGGCCCATCAGCTTCTCCCCAGCAGCCGGCTCAAGTGCGGGTGGACCCAGAAACTGCAGCTCAGCCGCCGTTGGACATAGCCTCCGGAGACTCAGGGACCTGTAGGCGCCGTCGCTGATAGCGAAGGCCCATCTGTGCCCTCTGCAGCCCCTCAGGCTCCTGTCCCATGATGCTCAGGACTGCCAGGCCCAGCAGGGGACGTGGCTACCCAGGGACACGGCTGGAGGCAGCAGGTCTGCTGGGGGGGTGTGGTTCTGGAAGGCTCCAGACTGCTCTGGAAAGGTCCGTCCATTTCCAACCTCACCAAACCTCTCCCCGAGGCTCATCAGTGTCTTGTTGGTGACACACGTGTCCCCACAAGGGCGTGCAGGGTCCTGCCTCACCCTGTCCCCGAGGCCGTGACGTCCTTGGAGGCCGTTAAGCAACGTGAGGCAGGTGGTTCTCGGATACCGTTCTCAGGACGCACAGAGGAAACGTGTGGAACCACCTAGGCCCAGGGACACGTGTCCCCCGGGACAGGCTCTCTGGGATCAGCACACCTAGACCGAGACAGCTCCCAGCTGCGCCTGGCCGCTCTGCTCGTCAGAGCCCAGCCCTGCCCCGTGCTCCCTGACCCAGCCCCTGGACGTGAGGGACATTTGTCCCTGCTCCCTGCAGAGGGGTGAGGAGACACAGGGAGGCGTCCTAGGGCCTGGTCCTCCCCACTCCTGCCCTGCCTCTCGCCTTGACCCTGGCCCAGATGCTCCCGCCGCATCTTTCCCCCCTGGCCCTGGGACGGTTCTGTTCAGGGCTGCCTTGGCCGGGCCACAGTGCCCTGGGGGTCAGGGAAGAGCCTGGGGTCTCAAATGGAAGATCAGAGGCCGCACCATGGGGCGCCCAGAAAGCAGCACTGGAGCAGGCGTGGGCAGTGTCAAAGCAGTGGACGGCCCTGGCTGAATAGGGAGTGACCTCTGACCCCTGGGCAGGGGTAATGTCCCCAGGGGTGGCTTGGGATCCTCTCGGTCCCACCTGCTGGCCTAACTGACAGATTTGAGCTGGCCCCTCCTATCAGCTGGGAAATAAGATTGCCTCTCTCTGTCTCTGTGTCTCTGGACTGTGTCTGTTTCTCGTTATCTCTTTGTTTTCTTCTGCCCCCTCACTGTCTCTGTCTCTGTCTCTCTGTCTCTGTCTCTGTTTCTCACTGTCTCCTTATCTCTCTCTGTCTGTCTCTGTTTCTCTCTGCCCCTCACTGTCTCTCTGTCTCTGTCTCTCTCTGTCTCTCACTGTCTCCCTTATCTCTCTCTGTCTGTCTCTGTTTCTCTCTGCCCCTCACTGTCTCTCTGTCTCTGTCTCTCTCTGTCTCTCACTGTCTCCTTATCTCTCTCTGTCTGTCTCTGTTTCTCTCTGCCCCTCACTGCCTCTCTGCTCTCTGTCTCTCTCTGTCTCTCACTGTCTCCCTTATCTCTCTCTGTCTGTCTCTGTTTCTCTCTGCCCCCACTCTCTCTCTCTCTCTCTCGTCTCTCACTGTCTCCTTCTCTCTCTGTTCCTCTCTGCCCCTCACTGTCTCTCTGTCTCTGTCTCTCTGTCTCTGCTCTCTCTCTGTCTCTCACTGTCTCCTTATCTCTCTCTGTCTGTCTCTGTTTCTCTCCCCCCTCACTGTCTCTCTGTCTCTGTCTGTCTCTCACTGTCTCCTTGTCTCTCTCTCTGTCTCTGTCCCTCACTGCTGACTCTGTTCTCTCCTCTTTTTGGGAAGTTGGGACCCATAGTGGCTTGTCTGGGAGCGTGAGGGGTTGTGGGGAGACAAGTGACTCCATCACCCAGAGTGTGAGCTGGGCAGGGACCCTAGCCTGGACCCCAGCCCATCCCTGTGGACCAGAGGACAGACAGGCAGGCAGGCAGACAGACAGGTAGGCAGATGGGCTTTCTCCCTATCCCACCTCAGAGCTGAGCAAGGCTGGGCACATCCGGGTTCCCAGGGGGCCTCCCCAGGTGAGCCCTGCTCCCACCCTGCCCCGGGGCGGAGGCGCAGCAGACACAGTGATGACCTGGGCCTCGCACGCCGTGGGGAGCCAGGCGGCGCCCCTGAACCAGGGGCAGTGTTTGAAGTCCCGCAGCCTCTGAGGATCCAGGCTAATGAGAGCGCGCGCCCCTGCATGAAGCCTGGAGGAGGCGGAGGGGGTCACCAATTAGGGCCATTAGGGCGTTTCTTCGAAACAGGAAGGTCCCGGGAGGCCTCCTGGGTGGGCCCCATGGCCCGAGGCCAGCCTGAGTCAGAGTCGGGCCAAGCCGGGTCGGTGTTCTTGGCCCCCAACTGGAGGGAGAGGTGGGCCCAGGTGTGAGAGGCCCTGCCCACTGCCCGGCCTCCGCCTGCCAGGGAGGGGGAGGCGGGGGCACCCTGATGAGGGTACCCCGAGCTCTGCTGCAGGAGACCCCCGATGGAGGCGACTGGTCAGTGGTTCCCTCACTTTTCCACATCACAGGTCACCTCGAGGGTTCCTGGGGTACAGCGTGAGCGAGACAGTAGCTGCCCCTGGGGCTCCCTCCCAGTGCCGACGATAGGGTGTCCCCTGAGGCCCCTGTGTGAGTCCCAGACAGCTCGAAATCAGGGGGTCCCTGTACCCCAGCACCCTGGCGTCCGCCCTGGAGGTCGATGGGTCCATCTGTGCACCCCCAGGGTCCATCCCTCATCAGTACACCCTCTGCACCCTTCCCAAGACCCCCACATCCAGCTCAGGGGGCCGGCTGCCCTGGCACCGCCCACACTCACCGCACCTTGTCTGTGAGCACCGGGTGCAGCCAGCAAGCGGGGCCTGTTAGGGCTCAGGGTAGCGGCCGCTCCCGCTCTGGGAGGGCCCCTGGGAACGGGGAGCTGGTCCAGCTCGGAGCTGGTGAGAGAAACCCGACATGTTCCTTGCAGCCCTGGTCAGCCGGGCTGGGTCAACCTGGGGTCCCAGGTCAGCCCAGTATCCCGAGAGGGGGAGGGGCAGGCAGAACACTTCCGATCACGTGACCCGAGGGTGAAGGTGTCCGAATGCTCTGTTGGGCCCAGGGCAGGGGGTAGTGGGCAGAGTAGGGTCTCGGATCTCAGGGACCCCGACCGCTCCAGGCGAGACTCTCCAACCCCAGGAATGGAAGGAGGTGGGGCATCTGCTCAGACAGTGGGTTTTCTTCCAGACGCCCCCAAAGTTTCTGCCTCAAAGGCGGCACACAGACAACGAACCCGGGGCCTGTCTCCATCAGAGTCTGCTGAGGGCGAGGGCTGCAGGCTCGCACGCATCTGGCTGGGGACGCTTCCATGGCTGGCTCGGGGTCCCAGCCCCATGCCGCCATCTCCACCATCCCTGTCCCTGCCCCGTTGTCCAGGGTGTTCTCCCTATAACCCTGAGACACCATGCTCTTCCCTGTCTCTGGGAGTTATAAGCAGGTCACAGGTCACAGGTCACAGGTCACGCCTTCCCTGGCAGAGGGATCACACAGAATGTGAACAAAGGGAGGCAGGAATCCTAGGAGCCCCCTCAGGACCGTCTGGCCTCGGATTGCTGCAGGAAGGAGGAGGAGCACTCCTGAGCCCAGTGGGTGAGACCAGCTCAGACTCCAGGAGAGGCGGAGACTGAGCCTGGGGGAGCCGGGCCTCAGGAGGGGCCACATGTGCAAGGGGAGAAGCTCTGCCCAGACTGACAGGCAGCAGTGCCGCCACAGTGGGGCTGGCACCAGGGCACCCGAACACGGATTGCAGGTGTGGGGCACGGGCACCCTGTCTCCTGCATGCTGGTGTCAGACACACACACTCACATCCAAGCACACACAAACACACTCATACCATACACACTCACATTCACACACATACACACTCACATTCATGCACACTCACACAATGCACACTAACACACATATACAGTCACACACATACATACACACATACACACTCACACATATACACACTCACACTTTCATGCACACTCACACACTCACACAATGCACATTAACACACATACACACACTCATACACATACATACTCACACACAATCACACAACTCATACACACTCACACATGTCCAGAGCTCTACATTTGCCTCCTGCAGGTCACTTTGTAGGTAGGAGCAGGACAGTCTGAATGTGGCAGCTCATCTGACCATGTATTCTACACTGGCTGGTGTAAATATTCTCTCATGCTCCCACACTCATCGGGGACTAGCTAGATCTTACCAGCATATTTGCCTGGCCACGTTGGATCTCTAAGTAATTAGACCAGAGAGAAATGCTGTTTGCCTCCAAGCAAGCAAGCATGGCTCTCTGACAACTCAAAAGGCTGATATACAGAACAACCATGAAGTAAAAAGAGGAGACTCTTGTGAAGGCTGGAGAAATACATAACTGGCTATGGAATATCTTTGGATCAGATGCATGCCTTTGCACTCTGAGATACAGTTCGTCTCAAAGGCCCCTCCTCCACTCTACCCTGAAGGGTCGCTTCCAAGGCAGATCTTGGCTTGGGAAAAGTAACATCTCAAAGGGCCTAGGTGAGGTCCTGAGAGAAATTACCTGAGGGGATTTGACCCTAAAGGCTTTCCGTTGGAGTGGGAGGTGTGTGATGCAGGAATATAAAGACTAGCTGCTTCCTTTCTTGCGCTCTCCCCCTTTCTGCTGGCACTCCCCTTCTTGCCTCTTTGCTGTCTCCTCTCTGCAGGCCCTTAACACGTGGTGGCAGCCATCTTGGCCTACACGTGGCCAGGACCCAGCCGGGAACCCTAAATTGGGTTTTTCCTATTGCTGATTTGTATGCCAGAACCTGTGTTAAGTAAAGCATTTTGAAACTTTGCTGGATTCTTGCGTCTTTCTCTGTCTGCCAACCGCCGATCCCCTGGGACAGAAGGGGATCCTTGACCCTGCTCGGATTTTGTGTGGGGGCCCCCAGTGTTTCCCCCCCACACACATACACTCACACACAACCAAACATAATAGCACATAACCACACATATTCACACACATACACTCATACATACTCACATGCTCACACACAACCACACACACTCACACACTCACTCACACACATACACACATTCACACACAACCTCACAATACACTCACAAACATCCACACACAATCACGCACAAACATTCACATACCTGTACACGCTCACAAACACACTCACATGTACTCACACATTCACATATGATCACACACTCATACGCGGCCACTCACATACACTCACACTTTCATGCACTCACAGTCGTAAGTCACACATGCACATTTACACACCCATGCATTCTCACACTCACACTCTTGCCTACTCGTGCAGTTACACAGACTCATACTCACACATTCTCCTGCGCTCACATTTATACCCAACACTTACACAAACTCACGTACACTTTCACACACTCTGACACAATTTCATACTCACATTCACACACATATCTACACACTCACACTTAGACACATAAACACATTTGCAAGTACTCACGCTTGCAGGCACACACTTTTATACACACACAGCTCACACACCTCCATACACACACACTCATGGACACACACAAACAAGTGTCCACACTCTCACCGCCCTGCAGCCCCCTCTGGGTTCTGGTCCGCTTCTGCTGCCACAACATGACCCCTGAGGACTCCTGTACCCTTGCCCCACCCTTTTGCTTCTCTCTTTTTTGGGGGACTGAGACCCAAGGGGTACTCACCTGTGTTCCCACCTGATCCCCCCTTTCCCTCTGGCAACGGATGCTTTTTGCCCTGACTCTGCCATAGAGGGGCACAGCCAGATCTTCCCATGACATGGGTTATGCAATAGGAGCCTTTCTAGGAAAGCCCCTCCTGCAGGAGGGAGACCCCGAGGGGGTTCTGCACTGTCTGCCTTTCTGCACATCCCTCTTCCACTTTTGTGCCACTGACAAGGATGTGGATGTGATGACTGGAGCTGTTGCAGCTACCCTGAGGCCAGGAGGGAAGCCATATAAATGGAAGGCTTGCCCCAAGGATGGGGAAAGGAAGAAAAGAAACCAGGAGTAAGAGAAACATCCCAGAGCTCCAGTGCCACCATGCACTTACTTTTAGTTACATAGTTTCTTGTCACATAGTTACATAGTTGCAGTTAGTTACATAGTCATAGTTAGTTACATAGTTTCATAACCATGGTTACATAGTTACATAGTAGTTGCACAGTTATAGTTAGTTACATAGTTTCATAGTTAACATAGTCACATAGTTAGCTACATAGTTACACAGTACCTTATGTTATGTTAGTTACATAGTTACACAGTTACATAGTTCTTGTTATATAGTTACATAGTTACACAGTTAGTTCCATTGTTTCTTGAGTTACATAGTTTCTGGATCCCTGGTCTCTTTGCTCTTTGCTTGGGAGAGGGGGTTTATTACTCTCAGCCCCTAGGACACACACAGTGCTCTTGGGAAGAGGTGACAGTGGAGTTTCACCTCCAAGAACAGGACCTATGGGGCAGCCTGGCAGCTGGGAACTTAGCAATTTTCTGGCCACTAGTAGCTTTTACTTGTGAACTCTGGCAGCACTCAGGGAGCCCCAAGTGGGGAGCAGGACAGGGTGAGCTTGGGACACCAGCCTCTGTCCCCAGACCGCCTGCCTTGCCTGGCCCCCATGCAGCATGGGACCCTCCATCTTAGCAGGGAGACTGGACCACCCTGTCCCCAAGACGTGCAGCCTCCAGCCGCACCCCCTTCAGCAAGCTACATTTCCATAGTGTTTACAGTTATTGAACTATTTTCGTCCAATTAATTAAGTACATGCTAACTCCTCTCCAATGTGTCGCGTGATAACTTCAGAACGTGGAGGCTGTGAATGAAATACACAAAACACCTGTTGATTCAGGCCGAGCCCTTACTGCGTGATCCGGGCACCAAGCGAGGCCTCTGAGCCCTGCAGGGGGTGCTAGGAACCCGGAAGTCACCATGGCACCTTGAAACGGTGGCAGAAGCTCAGAGTGAAGGGACAGGCCCTGGGTCCCTGGAGAAGATGCGGGAAGAGGCTGCTGGCGACTGTGGACCCACTATCCCTCTTCCCTGTCTCTCCTGCCCCCTGTCCCTCCCGGCCCCCCTGTCCTGAGGGGCAAATGGAGGCAGTGAGCAGCTAGGAGCACACAGTTGGTTTTCATAATGGACACAGGGTCCCCCCATATACCCCAGGACGGTGTCCCACCCCACGGGGTCTCCACAGCTGCCTGTGGGACAAGGGACAGACAGGGAAACTGAGGCACAGGAGCCCTCCCAGGGTCTGTCCCTTTCCCCAGCTTGTGGATACAGATTCCTGAGCAGCTGCTGGGTCACTCCCTTCTGGGTGGGAAGACTGAGGCTGTAAGTGGGTGCTGGCTCCCCCACCCCGCCCGCCTCTCACTCCCCACACCCAGTCAGCTGAGCCGTCTGCGCGACCCAGAGCACATTTAAAAGGGGCCTGTGTTGGTCCCCACTGGCCTCTTCCCCTGACTCCAAGTGTGGCCGGCACTGCTGCAGCCCGGGAGGAAGAGCCTCAAAAGCACAAACGTCCAGAATGAGGTTCGGCCCAGCCAGGCTGCTGCATTGGGGACATGGGGGCCCCGCCGGCACCCCCTGAGTGACCCTCTGAGTGAGATTCCATCTTCACTGCTTTTGTGGCCCAAGGGGAGCGGACACACATCTCTGGAGCCTCTCTCGGAATTGGGTGCCCCTTCTGTGTTCCAAATGGGACTTGGAGCTCCCTCAAAGTCCCTTGGGGGGCTGGGAGATGCTCATAGGAGTCCCGGCTTCCATTCCCTGAGCACAAGCAAGTCAGGAGGGTGTGTCCCCACACTAAAGGATAGGTGTGGGCAGGGAGGGTGTGGGGGTCGCCCGGACACACAGGGCGCCCAGTTCTTCCCATCTGCCTCCTTTGGACCATGCTGGACTGGGCAGAGTCTATTGCCTCCAGGAGAGTCAGGGCTGGGGCCTGGGAACCCAAAGGCAGAGCCTGGCTCCACCTGGGGCTGGTGGGGAGGGTGTGGCCACAGGAGCAAGTAGGCAGAAGCAGCAGTGATGCCCAGGGTTTGCAGGACGAGTAGGAGTTTGCGGCCAAGGAGGCCACTCAGACGGCCTGTGTCTTTCCCTTTCTTGGTTCTCAGGATCTCCCTGGAGACCTTGGCTCAGTGTAGGCACGTTCAGTGTGGCCAACACAGGGGGAAGAGGGGAGTGGTCCAACTCTGACTCGCAGTGCAGTGCTTGCCTTGCCGTGAGATCCTGGGACCACAAAGGAACAGAAGAAGCCTGCAGACATGGCAGGTACCAAGGCAGGCTCGGGGCAGGGGGCTGTGCCCAGGGAAGAGCCCGGGAGGTTTGGGTGGAGAGAAAACAGGAAATTGTCACTAGCTCAGAGCTGGACAGGGCAAAGGTCGTCTGGCAGGCTGGAGAGACTGAGGCCAGGCTGGGTTGGGGAAGGGGTGGAGCTAGGGCGGGGGCGGAGGCTTTGAGGGTGACTGGGTGGTGCCCTGTGTGTGACTAGGGGTTGGGGTGGGGGTCAGAAGCCAAGGACCAGCTTTTGCCACTGGGGTGCGTTTGGGGGGTGTGTGTGGGGACTTGGGCACTGTCGCTGCTGCCCTGCTAGGCTGGGCTGTGGGGGCTGCAATCCTGTTCTCTGACTCCCAGCCAGTGCTCAAGGGGCCAGAAGGTCTGGAAGAGGGTGGCAGAGGGGGCCGTGGGTCAAGAAGGTTTGAGGGGAAAACAGAGACAGCGCGGGCTGGAGGTCATGATGTGGACACAGAGAGGCCAGTGTGGTATCAGAGCTGTGGGCATATCTGCCCTGTGCCCCTTGGTGCCACGACAGGGCCAGCTCTAGCTCAGCGGGTCTCTGCCCTGGAAGGGCACGTTCCTGGACGGAGCCCGAGGGACCTGTGGACAGTGGCTGCCACACACATTTTCCAGGTGCTGACCTGTCTCTGGCTGGATCGGCGTGGCGGGAAGAAGGAGTCGCCCTTTTCTGACCCCTAGATTTCTCTTAGAGCCTGGCGGTATGTGGGTGCACTGAGGCTGGTTGTGCAGGTGCACTGTGGCCAGGCAGGCTGGGAGTAGCGTGTCCCCACTTCTGTGGCCAAATTACCCCATCTGTGGGCCGGCACCATTTCGGGAGAAAGAGCTGATGCTGCCCAAGGTGAAGGGGCACCCCCAGTGTAGCACAGTGCCCTAGGGGATACCGGGAGCCGGGCAGCAGAGAAATAGAGGCTGGTCTGAGCCATTTCAGAGCGGAGCTGAGTGCCCCGTCCCTGGAGGTATGCGAAAGCAACAAGGACAGACGCCCGGTGGCCGGAAGTGTCCAGTGGTGGATCAGCTGCCCGGTGGTGACCTAAGCTGACCCCTGAGAAGAGAAGACAGGGCTCCCCACCCCAACTGCCCCCCTTTCTCCCTGCTCACTTCTTTTGGGAACCAGCCTTGGGTATTCAGAAGATTAATTTCATGTTTGTGCAAAGCAGGGGATTAGGCAGGGAGGGACTAGAGACCTCGGGAGGTTGTTAAGAAAACACCGTCTAAAAAAAAGCTCCTGGCAGAGACACTCAGATCCGAGGTGCCGCCGCCGCTGTCCCCGGCCTCCCCTCTGTCATTTGCTGGTTTCGGAGCCAAACCCCGGGGCTCTGAGGGGGGCTGGGCCTCCTCTGCGCCCTGCCCTGCCCAGGCTGCTCAGGGCTTCTCAGCAAGGGCGAGACTGAGGCTCAGAGGGGCAGACCACCCTCCCCCGCCCCAGCTCCAGTTCTTGGCCTCCAGTTGCGGCTTTCCCCAGCTCCGTCTCAGACACCCGTGGGAAATGGCGCTTCCTGAGCTGTCCCGGAGCTACACCAGCGCTCACCCCTCAACTCAGATCGCTCCGTCCCCCGCCCTCTGCCTCCACCCAGCACCTGGCAAGCCCCAATCTGCGCTGGGCCTGGGCGTTTCCTAGAAAGCCTCTGGCCGCGCCGCTCCTCCAGGCCCTGTGGGGCCCTGCCGCTTCCTCACGCCTTTGCGTGGCATCGCCTGCCTCCTTTGTTCACGCTGGCCACGTCCCTGCTGCCCTGTGGGTGCTCTGGCACAGGCGGCTGGGAACTCCCAGCACAGGAGCTCCTGGGGCTGTTCCTGTTTCTCCAGGCACTGAGAGCCGTGCCCCCCAGCAGACGGATGGCAGGTGTCGGGCACAAGCCTGAGGAAAGGCCATGAGGAAGGCCCCTGAAGTTTCCTGGAGGAGGACTTGTGGACTTCAGAGATGCTCAGTGACCTGGACACCGGCGCTGGACATTCCGGGGAGGGATGGCCTGAGAGAAGATGCTGGGCTGGCCAGACCATGGGAGGGAGGGGCTCCCGCTCCTCAGACCCTTGTGTCTCCAAGAGGGGGTCCTGGCTCAGCTGGTCAGTGGTCTCCAGGACACCACTCAGGAGGCAGGTTCTCACGCTTCTGCCGACTAGGCAGGGATCCAGGGGACAGGCATAGGCAAGATGGAGAGAAGAGAGGCTGAAGGACAGCGAGGGGACAGGACAGTGAGGGACAGGGCAGCGGGGGACAGGACAGCAGGGGACAGGGCAGCGGGGACAGGGCAGGGGGACAGGGCAGCGGGGGACTGGATAGCGGGGGACAGGGCAGCGGGGGGACAGGACAGCAGGGGACAGGGCAGTGGGGGACAGGACAGTGGGGAACAGGGCAGTGGGGGACAGGGCAGCGGGGGTCAGGACAGTGGGGGGGACAGGGCAGGCGGGGACAGGGCAGCGGGGGACAGGGCAGCGGGGGACAGGACAGTGGGGACAGGGGGGACAGGGCAGCGGGGGACAGGGCAGCGGGGGACAGGACAGCAGGGGACAGGGCAGCGGGGGACACAGGACAGCAGGACAGACAGGGCAGCGGGGGGACAGGGCAGCGGGGGACAGGACAGCGGGGGACAGGACAGCGGGGACAGGGCAGCGGGGACAGGACAGCGGGGGACGGGGCAGCGGGGGACAGGACAGCGGGGGACAGGGCAGCGGGGGGACAGGGCAGCGGGGGGACAGGGCAGCGGGAGGGTACTTGACCTGCACACAGCCGACCCGCTTCCATCCTCAGCTCCACAGAAGGTCCCTGAGCACAGAGCCAGGCTCAGCCCCAAGCGCTCTGGGCGTGACTCCCCAGCCCCAAGAAGGCGAGAAGTTAACCCGGCAGCCTGGCTCCAGGGCTCCCACCCCCAGCAGCTCACTCGGCAACTGAGTCCCCGGGAGTGAACCCCAAGACAGGAGCTGGTACTCGGCCCCCTTTTCCGTGTCCTGCCCATGTCCCCACCTGCTGGCCGCTAGATATTCCCCGTTTCTTGCTTTGATTTGTTCTGTTTTGGGGCCGCAGTCAGGGGTGCTCAGCACTTACTTCTGGCTCTGCACTCCGGGATCAGGCCTGGTGTGCTCAGGGCACACATGAAGTGTCGAGAACTGGCCTGTGTGTAGGGGCCAGCGGCTCCCTCTGTGCTACCCCCACCCTACACCTCGCTCAGCTCCTGGTTGTAACACATGGCACGGGCTTGGTCCAGGCGGGGCAGGGACCTGGTGCCAGTGAGTGGCGAGCGAGGCTCCCCCCACTAGGTGCTGGCACAGGCTGAGGGGGCCTGGACACACGGTGCTGCCCAGCTGCCGGCGAGCAGGGACACCAGCCACCTGTCAACCCATGGCCAGAAGGAGCCAGGCCCCGGGGAGCGTGATTGTGACCACAGGCAGCAGCGGGCGGGGTGCGGCTGGGGTGAGGGAGACGGAAGATTCAGCATTAAAGAGGCGCCTTTGGGAGAGTCAGGCCTCACCCGGCAGACCAGAGGGCGCAGTCGATCAATGACCAAAAGTGCCTCAGGAGGACCAGAGCGACAGCACAGCAGGGAGGGCGTTTGCCTCACAGGCGACACCCCGGCATCCCATAGGGTCCCCCAAGCACCACCAGGAGTAATTCCTAAGTGCAGAGCCAGGAGGAACCCCTGAGCATCGCTGGGTGTGACCCAAAAAGGCAAAAACAAAACTAAAAACGCCTCAGAAGTTTCGGAACAGGATGCGGGTCTGCAGGTCTGACAGAGCCTCTCCCAACAGGACAGGCGCTAAAGAGCAGGCGAGTGTGGAGGTCAGGCGCACTGACCAGTGCCAGGTTCCCACTGTGACTCGAAACTCTTGTCGGTGGGGACCTTGGTGGCCCCCAGCACGGCTGGAGGCCTGGAGGCGGCTGCTGAGTTTCCACAGGGACATGCCTGAGAGACCTCGGGAGCAGACAGACACTTCCCGGCCTGGCTGGAGGGCAGAGGGGGCACCCCCAGGGCACAAGGGTTAGACCATGGGCAGCTCCTAGCCATCTGGTCTGTTTTCAGCCGTGACGCCTTGGAGGGCTGTCCCCTCTCCATCACAGCCCTACATGAGCATACACGTGCCACACACAAGACACACACATGCACAGACATACAACATGCATACACATATGCACACACATGCACACACATACACTTTCACACATGTGCATATATGCACACACACGTACATGTGTGTATGAACCAAGAAAAAAGAAGCAATGGGTTGCAGGCATGGTTGGTTCCAGCTGTTGGGCATGCAGAGAGATGCCGTCCCAAAGGAGCACGCGGGGGTGAGGAGGGCTAGAAGGACCCAGGAGAATGGGTAACCACAGGTTTGACAGTTCTGCCTCGGAACGCCAATGACACTGGTAATGAACAGCGTGGAGAAGCTCTCAGAGAAATGACGCAGACAGACGCCTGCAGAGCGCGGGGAGTGGCGGACAACGGGGACTCCAGTGTTGGCACAATCTGCCATCTCCTTTCTGGAGGACTGAACGCTGGGTTCACTCGGGCGAGGCAGGTGCTGTGCCACAGAGCGCAGCAGCCAGAGTGAGGCGTCTGCTCTGGGTCAGAGAATGTCAGCGTGTGTGTGAGTGTGTGAGTGTGTGTGTGTGCGCATGTGTGACTGGGTGTGGGGGCGCACAGCGACAGGAAAGGGGAAATGTTGGCTGCAGGGTCTGAGCTGAGCCTCCGTGGAGAGAGGCTTGGCAGTAGTTGATGAAGCAATTACTGTACCGAAGATAAATAATTGAATAATTAAAAATGGGAGCACCTCAGTTCAGGGAGGACAGCAGGGAAGCAAAATCTTCTGCATTCAGAGCACAAAGTGGTGGGGGTGTCCCAAAAATGGGGCGACTTCGTGCGTGGGTACCGGGGCTGCTGCAGGTTCAACCAGCCACAGCAATCCTGGGACCTGCTATTTGGGGTCCCCAGAGCCGCAAGAGGTGCACCTGCTCTCCAGCAGCCCCCAATCCAGTCTGTGCAAGTACCACCAGGGTGTCAGAACCCCCAAAACCTCCCACTCCTCATCAGCAAAGCCACAAGAGGGGAGGGAGTAAATAAGTTAATTTCATGCCCTTGGGAGGCCAGAACCAGTAACAGGTAACAGAAACATCCTGCAAGTGAGTCCCCCTCCAGGCCACCCCCCATTAGTGTTTGGGGAATCCCCTCACACCCACAAGGGAAATGCCCAGGACCCCCATCCCTGAGGGGTCACAGCCAGGACCCAGCTCAGTCCATCAGAGGTGCCCCTCCAACAGGGTCGCAGAGGTCACAAAAGGACAGGCAGACGCAGCTTCCCGGGGCTCGGGTGCCGCCACTGCAAGTGTCGCGGCTACAGCCAGGTCTTGGGCGCTGGGCCCACAGGCTCTGGCCTCTGCACAGGGCATCGTTCCTGTCCCTGTCTTCAGCCTCGGGGGCTCGGTGACTCTCTCTCATTGTCTTTTCTCCGGTTCGCCCCCAAATTGGCTTCTTGCACTGACAATGCCTGATAGGGAGCAGAGCAGGCCAGTTCTCAGTGGGGGGAGGTGAAGGGGCAGCGTTTGGGTGGGGCGTCCCCAAAGCCAGGTGGGCAGCGAGGAGGCGCCTGGCACCCAGTGCCTTTAACCGCTTTCATTTATTCTTTGGTTGCAACTTAACATACCTAAACACACTTAACAAACTAACATACTAAAATACTTCACATAACTTTATACTATCACATATTAAAGGCTGTTTGCTTGTCGGTTGGTTTTGGAGCTGCTCAGCGCATACTCCTGCCTCTGCACTCTGGGCTTGCTCGCGAGGTGCTCAGGGCTCAAACCCAGGTCAGACACGCACAAGGGAACACACTCCCCACTGTCTTCTCTCTCTGTCCCCTGACATCATGTCAAGGTTTAAGTTCCAGATGACGACCAGGCTGAGGTGGAAGAGTCCAAAAGCACTAAAGGCCCCAGATACTGGAGTGAGGAGAAAGCCTGGGGGCAGCGTGGAGGAGGTGCCATCTTCACTGAGTGAGGAACATGGTAGGGATATGGGGGAGCAGGTGAGTCACTCCACAGGTCTGCAGAGCTTGTGTGGTTCCTGCAGCAGGGAGACCAGCCTCTGCCAGGCCTCCAGGCTCCCCTCCCTGCCTCCCTGCTGGATCCTGAGCAAGGCTGTGAGTGAGCATGGCCAGTGCCTGGTGACCGTCTGGAGGGACACAGGCAGAGAGGATTCACCTTCAGACAGATCAGGGGAGACCAGAGAGAGGGAAGCAGGTTTCCCAGGAGGAAATGACGGGTTCTAGGTGGGAGGGAACGGCAGATTGTCCTCGGGTAATCTGCAGAAATCCAAGGAAGAGACGAAGTGCGGGGCCCAGCTTACTGGGCCGCCAGCCACCGGCTGATGGTGCAGAGGCCTTGCCTCACCTCTGCAGCTACAGGCGGGGAGCTGCGAGAATCAGGCATGAAAATCTCCTTCTGCCCCAAAACTTTGGCAGGAAGGAGATGAAGAAGAGCAGGAGGAGAGAGGGGAAGGGCCAGAGCGATAGCACAGCGGGATACGTCTGCCTTGCACTCCACTAACCTTGGTTTGATCCCCAACATCCCATAGGGTCCTCCAGACACTACCTGGGGTAATTCCTAAATACAGAGCCAGGAATAACCCCTGAGCATCACCGGGTGTGACCCCAAAACCTAAACTATCACTATCACTATCTTCCCGTTAATCATCTATTTGCTAGAGCAGGCACCAGTAATATCTCCATATGTCCTGTCTCATGCTAATAGAACCCAAAGGCATCCGCTTGCTCCAGGAACATAAAGAGCCTCAAACCATTATATTAGGTCATGGGAATGACCTAATATAAATGTTACTGGTATTTGGCATATCAAATACTACACGAGCAGCTTGCCAGGCTTGCTGGGTGGGTGGCATACTGTTGTAGTCACCTCTAAATAAAGCATTTATTGATGAACCATGCGGCCGCTAGTGGCCCACTGAGCCGGCTCTGATAGTCTGGTCTGCTGAGTGGAGTTGTGACAAGAGGGAAGTCGGATGTGGAAGATGGTGGCCACCATGGAGTAGGGGAGGGTGGTCTGGCTTGTTGTGAGGCTCTGCTGGGGTGGCGGGCTGCTGGCCTGCCACCCCAGCAAAACCTAAACAAATAAATAAAAACAAAAGAAGAGTAGGGGAGCAGGGAAAAAACAGGCGACAAGGGCGAGAAGCAGCAGCTCAGGATGAAAACATGCTTCGTGGGCGGCCAAGGGACCCGACAGGAGCCTTGATGCTTCTCAGGCTCTCGCGGGCAACAAGCACCCTCAGGACCTTGCACTCAGCTGACCCGGGTTCAATCCCGGCATCCCATAGGGTCCCCAGGCACCCCCTGGAGTAATTCCTGACTGCAGAGCCAGGAGGAACCCCTGAGCATCGCTGGGTGTGACTTAAAGAGCCAAAAACAAAAACAGGCCACAACGACCCGAGCACCACTGGGCAAAGCCCCAAAGCTGCCAGGCCCGCTTGCCTCTCCACCAACCTCTCAGCCAAGGGCCGCTCTGCCTCGGTTGTGTCTGTCTCAGAGAAGCTCCGTGGTGCCCTGAGTCCCGTTGCCCTCTGGCCAGGAGCAGGCTGGCAGTCAGAGATGAGACGCCTGGACCAAGGCCATTGTCCCTGAAACGTCTCCCCCTGCATAGTGGGACGAAGACAGGCCCTGGGTGACGCTCATCATGGACTCGATGCCAAGGCCCAGCTTCAGCAGACCCGTGAGTGCCCCCCAGGATCAGCACTTGAGCTTAATCACAAACTGGTTTTTTTTTTTTTACGTTTTGGGTCACACCTGGCAATGCTCAGGGGTTACCTCCTGACTCTGCACTTAGGAATTACTCCTGGCCGTGCTCAGGGGTTACTCCTGGCTCTGCACTCAGGAATTACTCATGGGCCGTGCTCAGGGGTTACTCCTGGCTCTGCACTCAGTAATTACTCCTGGCGGTGCTCAGGGGTTACTCCTAGCTCTTCACTCAGGAATTACTCCTGGCCGTGCTCAGGGGTTACTCTTGGCTCTGCACTCGGGAATTACTCCTGGTGGTGCTCAGGGGGTTACTCCTGGCTCTGCACTCAGGAATTACTCATGACCGTGCTCAGAGGTTACTCCTGGCTCTGCACTCAGGAATTACTCCTGGCAGTGCTCAGGGGTTACTCCTGGCTCTGCACTC